>UELU01140084.1:0-28580 GCA_900490025.1 Megastigmus dorsalis | reverse complement strand
TATTTTACCTGCGCGAATTAGGCGAGCTGTGCGCGACGCTTCTTTTTCAAATTGCTTTATTAAGGCGCAAAAATTACACCGATTCCAGGACAATTAGCTAGAAGACTTGCATACGTATATACTTCCGAAACAATCATGTGCTTAAGCTTGTTAATTAATAACTGTCGTTTGATTATTGATGCACTTTGTATTTGTTATCGTTCGAGTAATATGTTTTAACTGCTATAATGTATTTTTGATCGATCATCTCCTTTACGTAGATGATATTGCATAAATAAATCAATTTCGTGAGAAGCTTTTAATAATATTTATGTACTTGTAGATGCGTACTTGTTATAACTATGTATGCACCTTAATACTGTACTTTTTGCTAAAAAGTTGATTCAACCGTAACGAAGATCGGGATTTAAAATTCTGTGAAAGAAAAAAATCATCGGTCTTTACGTCCAAAATGGTCGGAATCCACAAAAGCCTCAGTATTTTATCCGAGAAACAATTAGATTACACCACTACCGCAACTCCTCCTTGTCCAATGTTTCGGCAGCGATTCCTTTAGCACCTGCCCATCGCGAAAGGGTCAGCAACCGATACAAGTATACATAACACACACACACTTAGCGGTTGGTCGCCGCGAGTCGACTCCAGGATCTCGTAGCGATTATCCGGATATGGAAGTCGATATCGGGACCAGAAATGCCGAGGAGAAAGAGAGAGAGAGAGAGAGAGAGAGAGGGAAAGCGAACAAGATGGGGAAAGAGAAAAGAAGCAAAGGAGTGACGAGTCGAGGAGACGGAGTATAGCGGGGCTCTCGGATAGTCGATCGAATTGGCGCGCGCCCGGCAAAAACAGCAAGAATTTCGTCGGCTCTAAGTGAAGGCGAGAAAGAGAGTAGAGAGGAGGACGTCAGCCAAAGAGGAGCTATACCCAGGAAAACATAAAATTCACCCGGCCCGAGACTTTGAGAGAGCGAGCAAATGATAATACTTAGGGATGTAAGAATTGAGGCAAAAAGAGAAATTCCTGTCGGAAAAAAGCTCCAACGGCTGTGGAATTGGCTGCTTTTAAAGGGAGAAACCCGGGGAAAAAAGGATAAAGACAAGAGTTGGACGTGGGGTACGCAGAGGGAGAGAGAAGATTTGGTAGAAATTGTAACGGAGGTACACATTGGAAGACGCAATGAAATTCCTGAGAGTCCAGGACCCGACAGGGACGGATTCGTTTGATCGGTCGCTCCTGGAATGCTCGTTAAACGTAGAAAGGCCAGCGAGCGTTCCAGCGACCATTTCCATCGATCACCCAGAAGAACGGACTAGAAGGACAAATTGTTCCGAAGCGGCACACGCCGCCGATGCTGAAAGCTAATAAACGCGAGATTTGCTTGAATAATTTCACTGTATTGGCTTTTGCTTCGGGAGCCGTTGTGCAGACGATAAACTCGGCAAAATTACAGCTAAAACATTCTAATGGATTACAAAGATTCTTCTTTTACCCCAGGCTATTCCTTCGCATCGAATCAAAAGTTAATTATTTTATAGGAAAATCATTCATTACGCTCAGACGCCAATAAGTTGAAAAAAGGAAGTCTTTTTTTACATGAAATTTGATCAGAAATTGAGATGCAAATTTAACCTTTTTTCTTAAAAAAAAAAATCTTTTTTAAAATCCGATGGGTGTAGACTTACGATTCAGCACCGAGAATCTCGTCGCAAATAATTCAGGTTCATGCACATAATAACAGACGTCAAATAATGAGATTACGAACGCAGACTTTGCGCCTCAATTAAAAGTTCGTGCTTCGACCAACAGCTTATTAAAATTTCGCATCGGCCGTCCCCCCCAAAAAAAAGGAAAAAAGGAAAAAAAAAAGAGAAAGTAGTGCACTGCCTTCCTGCAATGTGCCTCTAATTGCACAGCTCCGGTCTCTAAATAACCAGAAAATCAATTAATGCCCGATCGAATCCAAAATTCAATCCCGCAGGTGGTGCGCTGCTGCTGCTGCTGCTGCTACACGAGCGAAAATAGAATTGCTCAGCAGCTCGGAGTTCGGCAGGCGCTGCACTCGCGTTCTGAGCTCTATCAAATAGTGTCGATAAAAGGAACCGACACAGACACACACACACACACTAATGGCTGCAGCTTCTCACACACACACACGCACACATTGCATGGAGTCGAGAGTTAATAAAAGAAAATAATCCCTAAAGAGCGGAGTAATCGGTCGGTTAGATACCGGCCCCAGTCGAACGCACGAAATAAATCGCTATATAGCCCCGCGCGCTCAGCTCTCTCTCTCTCGTCGATCATTTAACGAAAAACACACCCCTTGCACGAGCAGCAGCGGCGGCGGCGGCTGCAGTAGCTCACCCGGGATTTCTCTCGTGCTGCACATGTGTATACGCACTGCACAGCATCGAGCGAGAGAGAGAGAGAGCCAAGGGCAGGCTTGAATATATAAAGAAGGAGAAAGAGAGGCGTGAAAGAGGAGAAAGAGAGAGAACTGGGCGGCTATAAAGAAGAAAAAAAGAAGTATGCAGTTGGCTCTGTGCGAGTCTATATGGTATATGCGCGGGAGAGATAAGCGCACACGCATGCACTCGTGCGTATGCATGCGCGCACTCCGCTTTATCTTCTCTCATTACTCCGGGCGGAGCGCGAGACTGCTGCGTGTGCGTGAATTTGTCGCGGACTCGCCCGTGCGTCTGCGTGTATGCTTGTGTGTGTGTGTGTGTGTGTGCGTGCATTGTGCAGGTGCGAGAGGCCGATCGTAAAATCGTATCTGGGGGCATTTCGCAGACGGAGAGATAAAAAGACGGGGACGGGAGATATACAACGCAGCCGCTCGCTTGTGTCTGCAGTGCGTATATGTCTGTGTGCGTGTGTGTGTGCGGACCAGGCAGAGATGGAGAACAAGCGAGCGGCCGGTGCTGGACAAAAGTTTAGCTCCGCGAGGATGGTTCTGTGCTTTCGAACAAAGGGCAATTAAAAAAGAAAAAGGTGGACTTTAAAGTAGTGATTTTGAGCTTTTAAAACTATCCTCGCGGACTGCGGTGGCTCTTTCTCTTTCTCTCGCTCTCGCTCTTTACTCTCCTCTTTCTCTCCGTTTCGTTTCTACAAAAGCCGGAACTTTGAGAGAGAGAGAGAGAGAGAGAGCGGCGAGACTCGCGGCGCTGTTTTCTTTTTCGGAATTTTTATCGCCTGCACGGCCGTCCGACAAAAAGTAATTCTCTTGCACTCTGCACGCCCACGAGCTCGCGGGTTGAGACGGTCGAGAGAGAGAGAGAGAGAGAGAGAGAGAGAGTGCCAGGACCGTTTGAGAATATATAGCGATAGGCAATTAAGCTGCATTAAAAGATAAATTCACCTTTGTTACGATAAAGGTATCGTATTCCGCGAGAGGGCCAGACAATCTCTCCAAAGCCGCGCGAACAACCGACGAGCTTTGCGCGGAAAGATTTCCAAGCTTGCGTCGCTTTGAATGTTTCGACTCTGCTCTTTCTTCTCCATGCTAAGGGTAAAATAAATAGATATTGAATGGAGATGGTTACATTGGATCGTTATTGTGGATTTTGAATTGAATCGAACACTAACTTTATTGGTTTGTGTTTTTATACATTGTCAAGATACTATTGTGGGTTTTAATATGGATAACGAGCAGCGCCATCTATACGCATGATTCAATACATATATATATAAAGTTTACGTAATAATAATTTTGTGTAAAATGTAACTAACATTTGCCGTACATTTTCAAATAATTGGCGGATGTAACACAATACAGTATTTAATGCAGATATATACACAATACAATATTCTCTAATTATTACTTAAAACATAATTATTAGAATACTCATTTAAAACAATTGAAAAGCTATTTTGATTTAAATCAAAGATAATGAATCATGGGTTTCAATCACTGCAGCTCTGCATTTATACAGTCCACTCTCTTAATTAAGGCAATTCAAGCTCATGACTGAATTTATAGAAGAAGTTCACGAGAAGCCAAAACGAAAGAGTTAAAAAATACACATGAATTCACGTATAATTCGCAATCTGTCCAATGCGATAACGCAGAGAAAGTTTCATTGATAAGACAAGAGAGAGAGAGAGAGAGAGAGAGAGAAAAGATTTAGCGGGCGGATCCGGGATACCGTCCTCGCTATATAATGTTCGCACACGGCGCGAGCGATCCAAGGTGCAAGGGTAAAGTTGCGCGTCAGGGTAGGTGGATCGAGGTAAGAAACTTTACGAGTGGACCCGCTGCATAAACACGTCGGACGATCTCTCTCTCTCTCTCTCTCGCTCGCTCACTCTCTCTTACTGTTGGTCGTGGCGCTCGAGGCGCGGGCTGCACGATCGTCGAGCGCGCGCGTGCGCCAAGCTTTTGCGATTGCCCTTATAGCCGTGGGTGTAAGTAAAGCTGCAGCGCCGCCGCGGCGACGAGCAAGAGAAAGAAAAGGAGCTCTCTCGCGCGGTCCGAGGAATATATTATTCTCTACTTTCCTGACTTTAATGCTATGTTGCGTAATAGTAGGAATTTCGCGCTTTGCATGTATACCGGCTTGTAGAGCGCTTATATATATATGTGTATATAAGGTACAGGGTAGAGCCGCTTTTACGCCGTTTGACGAGAATATTTGTATGCAATATTCAAGGGGTGGGAGGAGGGAATACCTGGAAAAGTATTTCTTGTTTCGAGTAAATATAGATGAGCCTGTGTACCCCAGAAAGCCTCGGATCTCTGTGCGCCTCGCTTTTGTACGTAAGGTGATAATGTATATATATTTTTTATGAAAAAAGAAAAAATTCTTTCCACCACCGTGCGAGCGTGCAAATTTCGGCCCGTTAATCCGTGGGATACGCGAGTGTCGCTACTTTTTGTGACATTTGCACCACTGGCGTGACTTTCTTTATTGCCCGGATCGCGATCGGATTATTCTACTCCCAACAAAAACGCACGCACTCGTTGGCCGCGAATTAAATGGAATGAAATTCAATTCGTAATTCGAATTCTGCGCTTTCACAGCGGCACTCGAAAATTTAACGATTCGCCCGACTCAATTTGCTATATATACCTTTTAACATTATCAGTATTTTCGTTGCATTTGCGCATCGCCAGCTCTCGGTTTTCCGCGTTCCCAAAGCTGGCTTCATTACTCAAGCATAGATCCGCAGTGAATTCCACGGGTGGCGCCCGCGCAGATTCGAAAATGACCGAAATATAAGAAATAATTTATAATTGTTTTTAGCTCGGAAATAGCAAAGTCTCGAGCTTTCGAGAGCATCGAATTCTCAATGGGCAGCATCTTTTGTAAGTATAAGAGGCAGATCTCCGTGGCAGCGGTTAAATTGAGATCCGCGTCGCAGCAACAGCAGCAGCAACAGGAGCGTGTATAACCCGCTGACAATGTTATATACAGCGATTTGAATTATTCGCGTGTAACTAGGACTGCGAGATGTAAATGGAAGAACGATTCCGGGCCGGAATCGAGCGACAGACGAGATTTGATTCACGGTCAGTTTCGACTCTCTCTCTCTCTCTCTCTCTCTCTATCTCTGGGCTCCCATGTGTGTGTGTATGTGTGTGTGTGTGTGCGGTGCAGAAAGCGATTGCGTCGCGCGCGGACCGCATCAGGCAGAGGAAGCGCGGAAATCGAATCAGCCCCCCGTATAACAAAGGGACTGCTGTGGCGCTTGGTCTGCAAGGGGGGTTTGAGCTTCGAGCTGTTCTGTGGGGAGCAATCCTATTATGCAGGGGATAGCTTCTGCTCTCTCTCTCTCTCTCTCTCTCTCTCTCTCTCTCTCTCTCTCTCTCTCTAGCCGGCTGTTGTCGTCGTCGTTGTCGCTGCGCTGCGATTTCATCTCTTGGAACGAGAGCCCCGCTGACGTATCGGGCTAAGCTTGCATTTTTAACGGAGCGCGGCCCCTCCGCGCTACTTTGCGGCGAGCTTTGCTGCTAGTTGCTCTTTTTTTAATTTTATTTATTTATTTGTTTATAATTGCGTGGCTTTGTACGCGAGATTTAGAAGGGATTCGACGAGGTTGTTCATTTATATAGAATTTGACTGTTTGGTAGAAGGACAGTTATTTCTGTGGGCCGGGGGTTTTCGTTTAAGTGGATAAATTATTCTGCAATTTGATAGTTAGTACTGGATGCATATTTGATAGTTAGTACTTGAAATGAAATTAGGTTATATGCGTACAATCCATGAAATTTGGAAAATGTATAATTCGTTATAATGTAATGTTAGTAATTTGAGAATACTAAAAGGGACGAGTCAATGCTACCATCGAATTATTTTATAATTTTCGTTATGACGGCAAAATGAATTTTTGTTGAGATAAAATAAGTGAATGGAAATTTAAAGTTTAAAAAAAATTTCTTTTTTCTTAAGAAAAGTTTACTATTGTCATATTGCAAACATAAAATTGCCTAAAATTTAAATATTTACTTAAAAGTTATATATTTAAGTAAATTAGATATGAACACTAAGCATATAAGGTAATGTTTCACAGCATTTAAGTGCACTTGAGGAGTTTGAATATTAATGATTCGTATTCGAATGAATATTTATGTTGATAACGTATACATATTTTACATGCACGAGATCTCAAACTGTGGAAACGTGAATTTCGATATTTGTTTAATGCTTAATATAATAAACTGATTTATAATTAAAAAAACCGCTTTTCACATATCGACGCAATTTTTAGTCTTTAGAGCACAGTCCATAGTTAAAGTATTTAGAGAAACCGAATTGGTTTTCAGTCTTTTTCACCTCTGCTCCGTTATACGCACACGCGCTGATTTTTTCATTGCTATGGATGCAGGATTAATGCCCGAGCTTTATTAAAATTTCCCTTTTATTCAGAGCCGAAAACATTTCGACCCACTATGTATAAATTATAAATCGAGACGTAATGATTTTATTTCGCGGTCGGTACGCACCAAATTCCCACATTCATCCGCGGCACACGCGAATCAATTAGTTTTCGCGGAATTCATCCGCAAAACCTTTTCAAAACCGTTTCATTATATTGGAATTGCCTTTTTTGTGCCTCACCCCAAACGAAATGATTTAAAGTTCAGTATCTCTCGCCGTTGGATTTAATTAACGCGTAGCTTTAATACGAGTAATTGGCTTTACGAGACAATGAAACTTTTTAAAGGCTAATAATATTTCCTTCGCGTGCATCGACTTGTACACGGTTTCAAAGGCCACGCACAGAGATAAATCTGCGTTTGGTCACATTTTAATATAGAACGAGTGATGTTGCAACCGCATTTAATTAGCGTTGTATCGTAATGAGTAAATATACGTTTATATAAGATAAAGAAATGTCATATTAATAAGCTATTATGACACGAATGCAGAGCATATAATTGAATTAAAGCTTCTAGTGCGCAAATAACTATTAGCAGTAATTTCTGTATCAGCCGCGTATGCTAAGTATCGGAGCTGTGTTGCAGTTGATTAAAAAAAGGGGGAAGGTTGCGAACCAAGGCGCGAACAAAATCGTCGAAACTTTAACGATCGAGCGATTAACAATAAATTCTCGAGTGCAGCACTCGGAGCCGCAACAAACTCGCTTCGACACGCGAGGTTCCAAATTAACGAGGCTCGCTCTCGCTCGCAAGAAAAGGAGGAAATGGCGAAGGAGCGAGCGAGAGGTGAAGGAAGAAAAACCAAAGTATCCACGCACACGTAAGCGGTGGACGAGCTGCGGGCCTCGACAAAAGCTGGTAACGCGCCGCCGGAAAAGAGAAGTTATGTATAGCGCAGGAGTATATATAGGTGGTGTGCAGGCGGCCAAAGGGGCCGACGCTGCTCCCGCGCTAACTTACGACTCCCCCGCTGCTGCCGGTGCTGCGAGTGACTGCTTCTTCGTTCCTAGCTTATCCAACGCGTGGCTATATATACAGTCGTACGGTCGTGGTAGTTTCTCCGAGTCTCCCGTACCCACCCTTCCTCGTTTCTCCGTCACTTGCATGTCTCTCGTCGCGAGCTATCCTCCCGCGGGTCCCATTCGCGATACTTGGATTAGACCTATATAATACCTTCTGCTTGGATGAATTCAACTCGAGTTCGCGCGATTAATATCAATTGGATCGCTACGCTTTTTTCATTCTCACTCCTCTCGCGGACATGGATAGTTGCGAGATTCAGGGAATGTGGTTTAGCTACAATCGAGCCAATCGATAACAATTCTTTTGGGTATTTTTTTAATAATGGCCTGATCTAAGAAAGCGCGCATCTGTAAAACGGGCCAGTCGCGGGTGCAAAAGCTGAAAGCGAATGCATCGAAATGGAGATGAGCTCGGATGACCGAATGTGTGCGATTAACTTCTTTTGAATAATAATATGAATAAGTGCCTAATTAATTAAAATTTCTATAAGTACAAAAATGATGTAATTATGTAATCATTTTATGATTCATTGAGAATTTACTACTCGCGAAGGTTATTAGTTAATTTTACCGCTTAAGTATTTACACAATTATGATAATAATAAACCTTTTCGTAGATTAATATATTAATAGGTATATTAATTAATATTTAATTAAATCATAAAATTTTCATTGCGTAGCCTGAAAATATCGCGCCACTTTTCGTACCATCAAATTATCATAAAGCAACACGATTACCAAAATTATCATTTGCCGTTTCATTAACTAAAACTATATATGTATAGAAATACACGTATACGTAATAGCCGAGTGCAGAAGGATGAAATATTGCTTGCGAAATGGGTAAATGCTATCATTGAACTTGGTATACACCGATATTTTCCAAGTAGTAATTACCGGTCGTAGTAAGACGCGTATACACGAATGAAAGGTCCGATCGCAATTGTAACCAGATTTCCCCATAACATATATCTTTTGAAGCCTAAAACATCTATTCATTAACTCGTCAGCGTTACAGTCGCGTTATTCGCAAATCCTATTCAGCGCACGGAAAGTGACGTGACAAAGGTAAAGGCTTGGCCACAGACAAGCCGCACAGTACAGAACGATAGTAGCTCGGCATAAACTCCTACCCCATCAGCTATTTTATCCCCCTCAGTCGTTTCCCGTGTCTCATCCATGGCCGGTTGTCCATCTTACTCGCTCTCTATACATATACGAGCCGGACAGCAGCAGCAGCAGCGGCTCGTCCCGTGTACGATGAATACACTCAACGAAGCTCCCTGGATTAACACGTTAGGCCCCGCATTGTCTCGTGTCTATACGGCACACTGCCTCTCTGTGCGTCCTCGCAACGGCTCGGTCCGCGACTCTCTTCCCCGCCTTTGGGCCATGCCGAGAGCACACTGCTCTACGTCCTTCACAATGCATACCGTTCCCCCGCTGCAAGTGCAGAAACTCCGTTATACCTGCGTGGAGCTAAAGTTAAGGAGAGCCCAGGCGAGAGGGAGAGAGAGAGAGAGAGTTGAGGAAGAGACCGTTAATTATCGGCTAAAGCGCCTTTCAGCATTTAATCATTCGAGCCGAGGCGTACCGCCATACTATGTGCGCTCGCGCGCGCGTGTGTAGTATATATATATATATATATATGTATACACATAAGTGAGGGACAGGAAAAAAGGAAGCCCTCCTCTCTCGCCTCTCTCGGTTCTCTCTGCCATTCACCTGATTAATTGCTCCGTTGAATATCTCCCTCTCTCTAGCTCGCTCACTCACGGCGAGGCGAACGAGCTTCTTTCCTGACCTTTCAAGGCCGTAGTTCCGTGCCACTGCCGTCGCCGCCGCCAGAAAAGTAACGGCCTCTATATATATATACCTGCAAAAGCGAGCGCGAGATTATCGCCCGGGGATATCTTTGCTTTCCGTTTGCTTGCCTCGGCTGCTGCGCCCCGCGGATTTCTTCTCTCCCTCTTTCCCTCTACTCTTATTACGCTTACGCCCATGTATGTATATATATACATAGCCTTTTGCTTCTTTTCCGCTCCATCAAGCGAATTGCGATCTTTTATATACCTCTCTACTATGGCTAAAGCAGAGTTTATCGGACGTAACTACTCGTTGAACTTTTCTCTTTAACGGAGTAATGTATATGTGCAGTCGTGTATTTTATCGCGCTAGAAACAGCTGGTATATCGTATTTGATTGAATAGCGTGAGAAAGTTGCGCATTATGAATACGCAACATTTGACGGCGCGGTCAATTGTTTGCAAAACCTAATTTTTTAAAGCCGAATGGCAAACGTTGAATAATGTGACCTATTTGCTATTCGTGTACATAGTCTATACATGCTCATAAATAGGGTATAAAGTTTAACAGATTTTCCATAAACAATTCATCATCATCGACTCGAGTGCGTTCAAGTACAGCATCGCGGACTAAAGTAAAAAAAAAAAACTGATGCATATACGTATTTGGCGCGAACTCGTTGCACAAGCGGTATTGTCGCAACGAAAAAGAAGCGACCGTAGATTTAGAGATACAGCGATATATTTATGTCGATGGTGCATCTTCGCGGCGAGGTAAAGTAGCTTATTTCATTGCGAGAAAATCCCCGCGAGCACGGGAGATTTCCGCGGCGGCGAGCGCTGCAGTGCACCGCGGCTGAATGGGTATAGGTTTTTCGCGCGCAGCAGCAGCAGCTCTCCGGGGGCGGCGAAAATTCAGGAGTTGGAAAGAAAAGTTGGAGAGAGCTTCCCTGCGCACAGCTGGCCTGTGTACTGCTGCGGTACAACAAGTGCAGCGGGCCTCGAGCTATCCCGATGGGCGATGGACTTCGTCTGTATACGTTCTTTACTCGATACCGACTACTGCTCCGCTCCTGCTTTTTTCTAGCTCTCTCTCCCTCTCTCTTGATTACTTACGAGAGAAAACTTTCATCGGTGCAGTGCATAGGGCAAGATTTTTAACACCCACGGCACAATTTTCGCGAGCTTTTAGCGATATGAAACAGCGTTCGACATATTTTAAGACTTTGTTTTTATTATGACTATTGCGAGCGTCGATTGGATGCAATAAAGAATTTTCGAAAACACTTAGCTTACACTCAACGAAGGATGAGTAATGACTATAACCATTTGCGAATGAACGAGCACACGAAAGCGTAAAAGCAGACAAATTCGGCAGAATAAGTGTCGTGATATCTGGATGGGGTCAAAGTAACATATATATAGAACTCCCACGGATCATTTGCTCGCGATGATAATGTAGATTTTCAATTAGATGGCACGTTTTCGAGCTCTCGGGCGGTGCGCAATTACTCGCGAGGATAACGCGCGGAGTTATATACACAGGGCCAGTCAAGCGGTAATAATCAAACGACAGCTGAGAGCTTTGGGAAAGGGTGTGTGTGTGGGGGGGAGAGGTGAGAGGACCGCCGCCACCCGCCGCGTGCACCAGCTCTCGCTCGAAGGCAATAAGAACCGAGGTGTGCGCGCTAAATGGCTGAGAAAGACATGAAGTTGCGCGCTACTTGCACAGAGCTCGTGCCTTCTTTACGAGCCAACTTCACGAGGGAAAGTATAACAGCCGACCCTTGCACATACCCACCGAGAGAGAGAGAGAGAGAGAGAGAGAGAGAGAGAGAGAGAGAAAACTGGTGCGCTGCAATAACTCGGCAAATTAGTCGCGCCGCTAGCTATACGGGTAGACGGCGTTTTCCGTAAATTCGCGCGAGCGCCGCCGCTGCTGGTGCCACCGCCGCGACTCGTGAAGGTGGCGCGAGCGCGAAACTTGTAGGTGCCGTGCGACCCCGCGCGTATAATTTTCCCTCCCCCTTTCCGCGTGCCGCGCACCTCCTCGAGAGAGACGCTGCTGCAGGGGGAAAGTTTAGACTGCTCTCCACGCGCCTGCCACTGCATCCTATACTTGGACTCGATAACCGGAACTCGACGGCTATACGTACACTTGGCGTGCAGCAGCTCGAGTATTCGCGACAACGCTCGAGAGTGCGAGACTCACACGCAAAGAGAGAGAGAGAGAGAGAGAAGTAGGCAAGTTTCCAGCCAAGTCCTCGCTGCTACTGCCACTGTTGTTTCCGTTCCAGGCTGTATATGAGACTGCACCGAGTCGAGTTGCAGGAGATGCCGGAATTTCAGAAACACACGCGGCTCGCGCAAAGTTCCGCTGCAGCTAGCGAATTATATGCCGGCGGCTTGGAGGTGCGAGAACCGACGGCGACCGATAAGAGTGGGAGTCGACGATCTTTTGCGCGAGAGCTCGATAGAGTTTTGGGGATAATCGAAACGATATACGCGTTTCAGAGCTTATTTGAAAAAAGAAATGTCAGATGATGTCGCAATCACGTTTTTTATCCTCTGTAAAAAGGTCGCGCGCAAGCTGTCAAATGCATCAAAAGATTTGCGCAAAAGTTGAAGCCATCCGTATTAGCGTGGAATGTAGGTCGAGTAACTCGTGGATCGTGGTGTGTCGCGTAAAGTGGGAGGCAAAAAAAAAAATTTTCCTCCTCACGGCTTACACGGACGCAATAAGGCAAATAACAGAATTCGAGCTGTAAGGCAATAAATGCAGTGGTGCGGATTGTTTTTTCTTTTTATTTCTTTTCTTTTTTCCTTCTCGATGAGCGCCACGTGTATAAATGTGCAATAGCCGTGCACCGTACCGCACATGTGGGCCGCGGCGGCACCTCCTGACTTATGGCGAATGAAACTCTCATATTACTACCATATGTAACCAAAGAGTTTTATGAGCGGCCCCCAAGTGTAGGTCAAGTCTCGGTTCACGTCTTTCATATCTCGGCTTCAAACTTCATACATGCACACGCGGCAATACGTGCGTGAGCCTCGCGCGCGCTTTATTTAGAACTTAACGAAAGGCCTCCCATATGTAAACGCTATTTTTAGAGAGAGATTTACGTGTATAAAATGCAGCCCGTAAAGCGTTTCGATGAAATTGGCTGGATTTTTTTTTAATTAAAATGGTGGGAAGAAATGTGGCCGACAGCTCGCGGCTTACTCCCGTGGAAAGAATTGAAAACTGGAGAAAAATTGAAATTACACTTATATTTCGAAAATTGTACCTTTTGCCGTTATACTTTATGGGAAGCAGAGGCCGGCTACGTGCCAGAGCATTTTTTGCTTACAATGTAGAACATCTTGATGATCCTTTTTGATGGGCAATTTTAAGGGATATTATACTTTTTTTTTTATCAAGAATCTTTGAGTTTAATACATCGCGAGCGGACAATGTAATACCGCAGCGCGGTAAAGTTCGACGATTCGGGCCGCGCTCGGGGTCGTTGTCTATGTAGGTCACCTAAAATAAATCCGAAATGCGTTCCCAAACCTTTCCTACGCTCTATATACACCGGTGCAAGAAGAAAAATAAAAGGAAAAGGAGAGAGAGAGAGAGCGCCTCGCTCTTTCAATAACACGCTCTCGCACCGAGACCTATATGAAGGGAGCAAAGGAAAAGGACGTCGCAGAAAAGATGAAAAAAAAAGCTAGAAAGGAGGTGCGGAAGGAAGGAGGGGCGAGGAACAGAGAGAGAGAGAGAGAGAGAGAGAGAGAGAGAGAGAGGCGACGGGTAATTTTGAACTCGGGGGCTACGTTTGCCAGGCCCTCGTGTGTTTACCAGAGTCGCAAAGTGCCTCGAGTCGCTGACTCGAGATGATGATTGCCGCTCCCCCGTCAAAGCCGCAAAAGCTGCAGCCTCTCGCTCAAGGCTTTCCTATACAGCGTTATATTCCTTCCTCACCTCACTCTCTCTCTCTCTCTCTCTCTCTCTCTCTCTGCCTCAGTCACTCGTCGACTAAATGAGCGCCACGAGAATCTCTCCTACCTGGCTGTAATTTAGACTAGTAATGACGTATGGGCACTCAAGTTGTTCCTTTGGCTCCGGAGTCACCGAGTCACAGAGAGAGAGAGACAAGTAGTGCAGAAGCTTTCCGAGGCCGCACATTAACGTCGGCCCTGTCGCCACCGGCTTTCTACCAGCCACGGAAATTAATAAACGCCAGCAAACGAGAAATAGGGCCGTTTCTCGCGCTTTGCTTCCTACTCCCCCGCCCCAGGAGCAGCAGCAGCAGCAGCAGCAGTAGAAGCAACGCATGTGCATGCCTTTTCAATATAAGGGCGCAAAAACGAACTCGCCCACTAATCGAAAAGTCTCTCTCTCTCTCTCTCGCCCTCTCTTTCTCTCTCTTCTCTCTACCCCCTTTCATTCGCGGACGAAGCAATCGATGCAGCTGCTCTCTATATACCCTCGGTGGTAGAGAAGCGTAAAGCCCGAGATTTGCGAATATACAACGGGGGTGCTGCTGCTGTGGGCGAAAAGGATGCCGTTACCGCACGGTATTAATAAATAAATACTCCGCGAGTGTGTAATTGGACTTTTATCATCTACGTTCTCGTTTACCTCATACGATAAAGCACTGTTTGCCTTTGATATACAAGCTCGTTGAAAGACCGCCGAGCTACCACGCCATTGGCATCATTCAATATATATTATAATTTATTCGTGAAATTGATTAGTCCAGGCGCAGTTAATGTACATTGGCCGATCAAGCGATTCGGTAATGATGGGCTGTATAAAGTACTTAATTTCCTTAAGCTAATCCAATTCTCACTCGGTTGTCGAACTCCTAAATTGATTTATATCACGATAGACGCGCTGCACACGTATTCGGTAATCGCGTGCTATTTAAACACTCTATACAATTAGGCCTCCGATTCGCAAGAAATCCGGTATAGGAAGCTCCCATCGTAGGCGCATTGTATCGCCGCACAACGTTACGTACAAAAAGCCGAGCCACCATCCACGGCCTTGTAGCGAGTTTATTGAAGCTTTAACGGGCCGCGCCACGCACCCGCGAACACGTTGTGCAGTTACATTTACGCACTCTCGGTCCCGAGGAATACAATTCAATTAAATTACGATGCGCGAGAGGGCAGCGAACCGAACAACCACTCGGAGCCGAAGGAAAAGATGGTCGAGCTGAACGGCAACAGCAGCATCAGCGCCCGCGGCTCACGTAGTGCAGGCCGCAACAGAGAGAGAGAATGAGAATATATAGCGAGCCGAGATTATTGTTTTCGATATACAGTCGAGAACAATGGGTGTGTGTGTGTGTGTGTGTGCGTATAAGCCGTGGCCAAATCGATAACGGCGAAATTAAGAGGAAATTTAGCGCCGTTATACGCCGGGTCGGTGCAATATCCTTCGATATCTTGCTTTCGGTCTCTCTCTCTCTCTCTCTCTCTGGTCTCCGCGCTGATGCTGGAACGGATCGTACCGCGGGCCATTGTCAAAGAAGCCGAGGGAGAGCGAGCAGCGGTTATAACGGTCTCTCTCTCTCGGTTTCTTTACGCCTCGCGGCCACGCCGGAAGAACCGAAGAACGAAGCAGAAGGAGAAGAGGTAAACTGCAGCAACAGCAGCGGGGAATTTGTCGCGGTCAGGCGCGTAAAAAGACGTGGATATCGGCTGCTCGGCCGAATGGTGCCTCGTAAAACCGAGCCGATGACGCGCGCGCGCCGGTCCGCATCTTGGCCAAGCCAAGGAATCCCCGGGATATATATGTATATGTACGTACTTTGGACAGCTGCTGCAAAAGTATCAATCAAGCTTATCGGATAACTGCGAGGGCCGGGAGGCGAGGCTGTAGATGCGACCGGCAACGAGGATAAGCCTCGCGCGCCAAAGGGAGATTGTCCATTTCGTTGGATGAACTTTTAGGACTCGTGCGTCGATTACTTTTTTTTTTATGACCGGCTGCCCGCACTGGATTAATGGGGACATTTTTGGGAGCGAGATTCGATGTTGCATTATTATGTTTAAAGTGCACGCCTTGCGATTGTGTTGGTGCAGACGGGCCTGCGTTGTATTTAATTACAGATGAATTAGGCAGTGCGTTACGCGAGCATTCGATGTGATTAAAAAGCGTTTCGGGAGCTGTACTGTGCGTTACGTGTGTGTATTTTGCGCCAAATGAAATCGAGCCATTTAATACGTTAATCAAATTAACTGTAATTAATCACTGCCACTCGAATATAGATTTATTCACACGGTGAGTATATATAGCTTTAAACAAATGATGAATGTAAAGAAAATATTTTCAATTAGCAACGATTGAATTTCTGTCCGATAATATTTCGATGATTTTATAAATTGGGAAAATTCATTTTCAGATTATTCGGGGTGATTGATACACCGATATACAGTCAAATATTTACGCAATTTAAAATGTTATTAGCCATCTGCATATCAAAGATCATCATACATTGCAGTATACATATGTAGATGAGTTACTGCGATGCAAGGCTATTGCATTACATTTTTTTGTGACCTCGCAGTCTTTTGCATTTTTGAAAACTTGTATTAAAGTTTATTAGCCATGCATTTGCGTTATGTGTTCCATAAGAAAAATTCGATTTCAGCGGAGCGAAAATCAAATTTCGCACTTGCAGTACACAATAGATGTTAATAAAAAAACTTCGTAATACAATTTTTGAAAACTCCAAGATATGACGGGAAGGGCATGAAAAAAGTAACGACTCTTCATCGCAATGACCCATATAAAGTTCGCGTAACTTAAAAATATTGGAAACTTATTCTTCAACGCTTATAAAAAAAGTTCACTAAAAAATACAAATTCATGATTTCATCTTGATGTTTTAACAAAATCATATAATATTATTTAATAGTTATTATTGTGAAAAACAGAGCATTAAAATTTTGCTGTATTATTTTTGTTCAGGCGTGCTAGATTTAAATTTAAAATTTAAATTTCATATAAAAAATTTTTATACACCTTTGCAACCCGAAATACTGGAATTGTTTTTTCTTTTCACTTTTTCTATTTTGTGTCCTAAAAATTTTATCAGAAAGAGAACAGCGACGCGTTGCTCAACGACTCGTAATTCCGTTAAAAAAATTTCGAATTCTTTTACTGAGCCACACAGACTACACATGTTTAACGCATATCACGTATCGAATAGTATTACGTCAAACTTGTGGACTATAAAAATGTATCAAAGGTTATTGAATTTTTAACCAGAGTCCGCTGAGTATAATCTAATTAATTGATCGATAAATTCACAGCAGTGCATTGCAGCGGCTCTCTTTACATATTGCTGCGGAGGAAAATAAACAAACTGCGGACATGGTCCCCGAGAGAGCAAGCTTCTGAGAGCAATATTCTAGATTAATAAGCGCTTTCATTAGGCCGCGAGAGGACATTTCTTTCGGTCAGCCAATTATTCAACTAGTTATACGAATTGCAGTGGCAGAAGCGCATCCGGAACTGCAACGCCAGAGCGAGAGAAGCAAAAGAAAGAAGTCGGTGCAGGAGCAGCGGAAGAAGAATAAGTTGCGCGAAAGCGTGTCCTGAAAGATGAAAGATGGAAGTCGGTGTCCGTCGCGGCCTCCTTCCTCTCATTTTGCTTGGTGCGTTAATTAGGTCGGATGATTCGGTAAATTATATCAAAGCCCGAGCGAATTGAAAGGCGTCGAGATTCATGGAAGTGTAATATCTCTCTTGTATTATATCTCAAAGGCTCCGCGCGCTCCTCTTTATAGTCTCTGAATTCATTTGGTTGCTACTCGAGAATTTTGTGTATTCATAGATTTTCGTTAATTGGAACAGCATTATTCGCCTTTATCTAGTTCTATCGCACAAATATTTTATAAGATTTTTGTGTTGCGCTGGACTTACGAGACATATCATTATAGTATTCTTTTGCCTAAGCAGCGGCCCTTTACCATAAACATCAGAATTAAAGGGAATGTTTTAAGTTCGTGCAAAACTAAGTTTGTATTGTAAATTAATGAATTATGTTTTTATACCGAAACTTGGTATTATAATAAATTTCTAACCATTTCCCCCGTTAAAGAAGTACTTTTTAGTAATCAATCAATTTGAATTTTGGAAAGTTGTCAGATTCAAGCTTGCTCTGCCATTCCTCTTCACTGCAACGATAAAACCACTCATCAGCAATCCTCTATCTCTGTCAATTTTCCAACAAATTTACCGTGACTAATTATACTCGTTTCTCAAAAAATCAATGGAGCTAGTAAAAAGCTTACCTTCCATTAATTTTGTACAGACCTCGTTTCGACATTTTCTTAATAAAGAATATATGTTAAGCGTAGCGATTTAAATGCCACACTTTATATGAAGTGAAAAGGAAAGAGAAAAACAGTTTTAAAGACCTTTTAGTCTTTTGTGCAAGTGCAGACAAAGTACACGTTATCAGAATTAAAGAGCATAGCGGAGGTAGTTGATTTGTCTAGTTCGAAGCATCAAAGATAATCCTTATCGGCAGCCTATAATCGTTTCAATTGAGAAAGAATGCACGCGACGAATTTAAATTTGGCAACGGTCTCTACTAGCCCTCGGGACTGGGAACGAATGCCAACCTGTTGACTCGTGATCATGTACACGAGGACCTTCCCTTATACACCACACCCTAACCCTATTACACAAACTTTTTTGTCCGGCACTCGAACCATTGCCGATTCGTCTCTATCGCATTAAATAAATAGTATATAAGCTTCAAAGTTTTTAATCGAATTATCCATTTTGAGACTTATCATTAGGCAATACCCCTTGTTTGTTATAATTCAAAACGCTCACATCTATAGTCATCATCGAAAAATTTGATTTCGTCAAAAGTCCCGTCTCTTTACAATCCGTTAATTTGACAGCCCCTCGAGTTTTGTAAGCATATCCATCAGAAGCCTCGCGGCGGCTGATTCATCCAAAACAGATCGAAGAAACTGGGGCTCGAGGCGTTATAGTTGAGAGATCGCAGGAGGGCAGGCAACGAGTAGAAGCAGCAGAAGCAGTAGCGATAATCGAGTGTTTATGAAATGGAGCGCGGAATCTTGGCGTTGGCTCGGTCGTTAAGGCAATTAGACGAAGGGTGGAAGCGCGCGGCTCGTCGAGGCGGTGCCCCTCCGTCGGAGTCGCTAATTCAATTGGTTGATTCGGCAGTGCGGCGGTGATGGCGCCGCGTCTTTAATCACACGACCGTTTTCCGTCTCCTCCGTCTCTGCCTCTGGAGCAGAACACACACCCACACACACACATAGAGAGAGAGAGAGAGAGAGAGAGAGAGAAAGCGAACGACGGGGGAGGATGGGGGATCGGCGGCTCTGCAGATCAGGCGATTAAATTACCGGATTAAATCAACAGGCGGCTGTCAGGGAACGACGACTACGTCGACCTTACTTCCCCTCGCGCTACGTACTCGCGTCTCGCTTCCGTACCTTATGCTGCCGTCTCTTCTTGTCGCGGGGATGAAGGTGGAGATATAGAAACTAACTCTGTTGTCGTCGCTAAACGATTCCCGTTCCTTTGACGTTACCTTGACGAGTTGACCCCCCTCCCCGATTGCTTCTAAGCTCAAAGACTTGTCATTTCGACGACCGATGTGTCTCAGTCCCAGTTTAATTAATTATAGTTTGCTCATTTTGTGCGGGCAAAAATACTCGTAATTTCGCGAAAATGTTAAATCCTAGAGAAAAAAACTCATTAGCGGAAGAGTGTTTGTGCACCTTTGAATCAAAGAAACGTTCGTTCTGTGGAGCTGATAAAATGTCTGGTTAAATCAAGAAAAAAGGAAGTCATATTTCTTCAAGTTCTGCGATCAAAATATGCTTTTTACAAAAATATTTCTTTGAACTTGTTAAGTTATCAGTGTATAGTATCTAAATATTCAATGAAATCAACAGCTTTTCCATTTAACCATCTACTTCAAACAAATTTTCGTTTTCTGTGCTGTTCAAAAGGTCTAGTAAAGAGTCCCAATAATATATGTAAGAAAAGCATCCTCACTCTTATTGAATTTAGCGCGCAATTAGATCGGCAAGTCAGATCTCTTGATTAACAATCATAGAGCGGGTCAGCTCATAAGCATGACGAAGCAAGTCATACTGAATACGACTGCATAACGATTATAAAGGTATAGCAGAAAACTTATAAATGTTATAAAAGAATCAACAGTGTGAATATTATTTACAGGTAGGATTAGTAATTAGATTAAGTTGTTAAATAGTATTGTGTATAAAGTAATAAAAACTTTGTTATCCATAGAGAAACGATTCATGTTTTATTCCCTTATAATTAATGAAAAATTAAAGGAAGCAAAATTCATATTGCATATATTAAAAGCGAAGCAACATTCCTGACACTACATCAGAGCGTATAATGCACTAGCAGCATCGCAGGGTTATATTAGAATGTCGCGCTCGTCCAACAATGAAGTATTATTAAAGCGCTTGCGCGAGCGGCAGGCCAAGAAGACAAAAAAAGGGTGTAAGAGAAGGCCTTAATAAAGCTGCATCGCTGCGCATCGCTTCTTCATCTTCGCGCCGCCATACCGCGCTCTCTTGTATTAATTCCAAAGGTTGCACGCCGAGGAAAGAGAAGCGCCGGCGCTCGGTCACATAATGCAGGGCGTTTATTTGGCGCACGCACGACCGCGACTACGCCACCGCTTCACGGGTGTGATTAAGTGCTGGCAGCGCGGCGCAACCCTCCGCTTGTTTTAATAACGGGAGAAGCCGACGGGGCTGGAGTCTGCCGCCGCCGCCGCCGCGTACACGCATACTTTGACGCGTGCGCGACGAGCCGCGCGTTGCACTCCAACACATCCTTTGTCGCGCGCCTTTGAACTTTGAGGAGAGAGTGCGTATCGCTTGCCTCGCCAGTTCCCCTCTGCACGTGCGCGTGACTCTGGCACATTGGCACTTTCATCGGGATTCGAGCTCCCGCCCCCTTTGATATCGGCCGAATTTCACTGCTATGGCGCACGGTGACTCTGGGATTTGCAAAGGTACGCGCGCACAAACTGGTCGGGGCAGCCTTCCGAAACTCCATAGAAGCGAAAGTTCGACGGTTTTTCTTTGCCCGACGCCGGTGCTGTTACGCGAAAGGTGTCAAACTGTTTTACGACGAATTTTAGAAAGTCGTGACCGCGAGGAGTGTACCGCGATGTTTTATATATATATATGTGTAGGCGCACACTCGCGCGCGCGCGCGTACAAATGGGTGAAAAACTTTATGGCTTCTCTTGCGCGCGTTTCGAAAAATTTCACATTTTTGCAAAAATTTAATTGCTCCCGGAACTGCGGCGCGTTCAGTTTAATTATACGAGTATAGTCGCGCTCATTTTCCTCTTACATCTTTATATACACTTTGCTTCCGTAACTGCGGCGCCACTTTTTCTTTTCTTTTTTCTTTTTCTTTTTTCCTCGGTTCGTGGCACGTAACGCGTAAACTTGCGTGTTCGTGCCAGATGGAGAAACTTTCTCGCGGCGCCTTATTTTCGTCAATTAAAACAGTAAGGCTGAAAAACTTTATGAAATTTTCAGGTTACGCTGAAAAAACACTGTATACGTGCAACTGCGAATCGTTTTCTCGACGAATTAGGGAAGTAAATGCTGCAGCTTAAGTTCGGCGGGCAACGCATGGCCTCCCATCACTTCCACACGTCCGCCGAATGAACGGAACATCTCCCCCCCCCCGTATTCTCCCTCTCTTTTTTCACTTTCCCTGTCGGATAGTTCGGCGGTGGCGAGGCAGCAGGGAGCGCGTGTCGACGACATCGTTGAAGGGAAAAGCTCTCGTTACGAGTCGATGCTTTTACGTGCCGCAAAGAGAGGGAGAGAAGGCGACGGTGGCGGCGTCGGAGTCAGACAGTCACTTTTGTCGCCCGGCCTCCTCTGTAGTCCGTATACATGTAGCTGAGACGAGGCACGCGTGATTTCACACCCTCGAATAACAAGGGGTATACTTCAATTCCTTTCTATCGCGGCCGACGACGCTCTTTCTTCTTCTGTGTGCAACGATGCTGCACGCGTTGCTTTGGTCTCGAGCCGCGAAGAATCAACTGGCGGTTGATTCTTTTCTTGCGCGCTGTTTTCGCGGGCTGGATAAAGAAGCACTTGGCACAATGGTGTCAAGCACAACAGTCTGTCGCGCACTTTAAATCATCAAAGGCTTTGGTTTTGATGAACGGCCGACAAAGTTCATCTCCCGGCTATTTTAACAACAACGATTATGTTTGATATCGAGCCACAAATTGTCCACCCCAATTAAAAAAGTTCCCCGATCTCGACCTACCGTTCAGCCGTAGTACACCAAAACGAAAAAGAGAACGTGCACGAAAGTCGAGGGGGAGAAAAACGTCCGCAGGGCTCATTATGATGCGCGCAAAAGAGGAAAAGGTCTGGGGGCGCGCGTAAATATAGCAAAGCGCGCACGTCTAACCGGCAAAGACGTCAGCGAGTCGTCGTCGTCGTCGACCGGGGCAGCTGACACCTTAGCCGCCGCCGCGTCTCTCGGTATACCGCTCCGCGGAGAAGACGTTCCCCCGTCGTGCAACGCCTCGACATCCTCATCGTTATGACGCCGAGCGACCGCGAGAAAACCGTCGTCGCCATCGAAAAAATGAAAGGAGCCGAATAAAAGCTCTACTGCGCGCCGAGTCGAGGAGAAAGAGAGAGAGAGAGAGGGAGACAGAGAAAGAAAGAAAGAAAGAGTAAGAAGAAGGGAGAGGGAGAGAGACGGAGGTCGGACGCTCGGGGCGAAGTTATACGAGCGTCGCGCCGTCGTAAATTTGAGCTCGGCACATATTCTGCGAGACAGAGAAAGAGAGAAATTTTGTGATTTTTCCAAGCCCCACCGACTCGACCGTCGACCCCCCGACCCGCACGAAGCGGATATCTCGCTCTGTCTCCTTTTTCTGCGGCATGTCCCCGCGACGACGCGACGTGTGTCCGTATGTGCAAGCAGGCAACGAGAGGCGATCGCGACCTCGGGAATTAAGACGGACGTCGCGCGCTGCGAACTGCTGGAGCTCCGCGGATTCGGTCGATCAAGATTTGCATGTAAATGGTTGCCTTATCTTGCCTCCTCTCGATCGCCGTTAGTGAGACTTGGCTGTATTAAAGTGAATCAACAGCTGTTATATTCGTGAATGACGTAAAACCGATAGATTATTGCTGCGGCTTTCCTTTCGTAAAATATACATCGAATAGTCGAAGGCTCATAATTATACATATATATATAGGATCTTGTGGAAAATTTACACTCGAGAACTTACTAAAAGAACCAATAGAGACTGTTGGAATATTGCTCTTATCGATAAAATTTCATTGTTAAATGATTTCCTAATTTCTTTCCGTTATATAATTGGGCAATTGCAATGATTCGATAAAATTTCAATACCTCGTAAAAAGTCCGGGATTAACAAGCAATAAATCGGTCAGTCGCTGTATAAACTTTTCCCAAAGTCTCGTGAAAACGTTCGCAATTGAATTAAAGAAGAAAATAAAGTTATAGAGAGGATTAGCCGGAGCAGTTGACGATGGCCCGCAAACCGCAAGCGAAGTCCAAGTCAAGTTGAGGTAGAGTAAGTAGAGAGAGAGAAAAAAAGGCGAAAGAGTGGAAAAGGTACGAGCAGGGGTTTGGCGACGCCAACAAGAAAGCGAGGCCAGTCGCGCGCGGGCTGAGGGAAAAACGCGTCCAACTAGATAAAGTTCCTTACGTCTCAATACCGCTGATTTTATGCGTCGCGCTCCGATTTGTATGTCCGGATAGGAGAAGGAGTAAGAGAAACGAGACTCGGTCGGTACCGCTCAGCCGAGGAAAAGTTATCGCGTAAAAGATTTATCGCCGGGTCGAGCAAGAAATCTCGCAAACGGAACGAACGCATTGTTATAAAAGTTGGCCTGTTTCAAACTGACAAAAAAGAAAGAGAGAGAGAGAGAGCGACGAGAGGAGGGAAAAAAATTAAATAAAAAAGAAACTCTCGGTTTTCAATGATTTTCACTCTCGCGAGCGGTTATATGCACTGCATTAGCATATACCCGCGGCAAAGTCGTATGCCTCCTCGGCGGAGAGAAAAAATTTTTTACGACTGTACTTGTAATATTGAATTAGCTTTTTGTTCGCTTTGCGCTTGAACGACTCTGCACGAGATCCTTGCACTGTATTTAATGAGGAATTCCACAGCGCGCGAGGAAAGAAGTACAATAATTAATTCGCAATTTGTGATGCTAATGAACGACGAATATACACGTACATCAACAGCCAAAGAAAACGATCCTAAAAATCTACGGTTTATACGATAATATGTATATTTTATGAGTTTCTCAACACGAATAGTGTCAAAATATTCTTCGACGTACATAAACCGACTAAAATACGGACGTGCCAATTACTTGGTAAAAAATGAAAATCTTTCTCGTTTGTAAGAAAAAAAGGTAATGATCGGTATAGATGAAAATGAAGTTGTGAGGATCCTTAAAAGGGATAGTGTACAACACATCTCAACGATCTCATTCTGTTTGAATTTTCACACAGAAATGAATTGTTTTATTTTAAATAAATTTATTACATACAAACATTTTTATGAAAGGATTGGAAAATAGTTCTTTTTTCTTTTAAATAAATTTTAATAAAGTATCAGTAAAACCGTATTCAATAAATATGTGTTAGATAATTTAAAATATTTAATAACCCAATAACAACTCAATTATATTGTGTCAGATTTTAAAATGTTATTATACGTACAAGTATAAAAAAAACAGCTTAAAATTTACTTTATAATCTGACAGTTCAATAAAATCACGTATAAGAACTAACCACTCGAGGATAAAGTTCATAAAAGCAATAAACATGAAAACTTCCATACCTCCTTGAATAAAACAAAACTGATTTCTTCTTCAAGACAAATTTCGACTGGAAACTTGTAAGACTGTTAATTTATGCAGTAACAATTAGCATTCTTCAAAACAGAGTATAAGATTATTATCATTGGACATAATCTATCGACTAATTAAGCAACGAGTCGAAGACGCTTCGACTGTCGCCATACCACGTTCCCCCCTTCCCTTATTCCACGCGAAATTTAAAGCACACTAAAAACTTTTTCACTTCAATCGCCACAAGGTATATCCAAAAGGTTAGGTTCGAGCAATATCCCCTGCCCCCGCCGCCGCGGCTGATGGCCGGTGAGGCCAAGAATCCCGAGCGAACGAAGGAGAGGATAAAAAAAGGAGACTATAAGCAAGGAACAGAAAAAAAAGGATAAGGAAATAACGGGGCGTCTATACGACACACGGGAGGACGGGAATAAGCCCAAACGAGCACGTGAGCAAGAGAATAAAAAGAGCGAGGCTCCAAGAGAAAGAGAGAGAGAGAGACAGTCGTGGAGAATCGCAATTTGTTTGAACGGGTTTTCTGCGAGCGTATATATACATATATATGTGTTTGTGTGTATGTACAGGACTGCAGAGGTCGGCGCGCCACCGCCGCCGCACAGCGGGTCATTAGATTCCCCGGGATCGTTTAGAGACTTCGGCCAGCTCATTCCCGTGTGCCTGTGTACATATACATATACACACACACACACACACACACACACACACACATCCTCGCCAAGACATACGCGAGACGTTCTTTCTTCCTCGGACTGTTCACGACGGTTGGTCTCTAAACTTCTGACTCTCTATAAATATATATATATATATATATATATATGCAGGCAGTTATATGAGCAAGCTCACATGCTAATGACGCGTCCTTGAAACTTTGTATGAAAAAATCTAGAGCTAAGCTTCACTCGACGATGACCACCATTCGTTCAAAATACCCAAAGAGAGTATTAAAAAATGAGAGTCACATTTACGAATCCACGATCGATGATTACTCTCCTTCGATATGTATAAAGTTAAAGAAAGTTAAAAAAAAAGTTCAGTTCTTAGGGGACCAAAGGGTGGTGCGGGGGATGTAGGCGTCTCGCTTTTCAGGGGCTTCTTATTTTCCAGAAGCGCATACAGAGTCGCACACAGAGATGCACACGTATACGTACGTGTATCACGTACTACAGAGGTATATATACATAGGCCATGAGCCGTGTGTATACAGGAAGAGGCAAGGCAAGGCAAGGCAAGGCAAGGAGCCTCGTCTTGGCTAACGAAGGGGATAGAGGAGTATGAGGTCATGAGGAGGAGGAGGAGGAGGAGCCGCTGCAGCAGCAGCACGAAAACAAGACCAGGGAGCGACGTGCCACCACCGATGGGACAGGGTTTTAGGTGTATGTTACTGCAATCTAATCGAGAGTCCGCGCAAGCAGAGCACAACCGAGCTTCCCGAAGTCGAACGTCTATACACCCCTTTCCCTCCTCCTCATCCTCCTCCTACTCCTCCTCCTACTCCACCTCCCTCTTCCCATGGCGCTGCGCCCGAGTTGCTAAGCGACGGGATGGTTATAGCAGTGGTTCTGTTGTTGTTGTCTAGCGCTTAATTAAGAGGAGCATTTCCAATTGCACGGGAGAGACGCTATCTATCTCTCGCTCGCTCAGGGTCGCCGAGGAAGAGGGACGACAACTGCTTTTTAAAATGATCTCACGGAAAACAAATTACGCGCGCTGCTACCGTTGCCCGTGCTGTGCGACGCGATACTCCTCCACCCTGCACTCGCTCAACCTATATATCTATAGAGTAGAGAGAGAGAGAGAGAGAGAGAGAGTGCTTGATTGTTTTTCGAAAAGCCGAGAGCGTGGAGAGGCAGCGCAAGGGGGGTTTAGAGGAAAGTTAGAGAGCCGGGCAATGTTAATTTATTATTTTGCCGGTGATCACGGAGGAAAGTAATCAAAGTGACTACATTATAGCAGGAAGCAGTCGAGTGACGCTTACTACCCGTAATTTTATGAGGATAATGCAATGTATTAAAATAATAATTGGGAATTATTCGCTTCGTCCTCTACCTCTTGTTTGGCAATAAAGTAGCTCCGAAAAAACAAAAAAAAAAGTAGACTGCGCTTTTTTATTGATCAATTAGGTATGCTATCTAATTATCGGGTCTAGTGTTCCTCGTTATATTCTTGTACTCGACATAACTCGAACTATTTTCGGCTGTCTATATATATATATAAAAGCTCTCTTCAACTCTTAATTAATTTTTTTATCCCGCACTGATCCCCCCCCCCCCCTGTTTTCATCCCTATTGGATATTTTTCATTTATCCTATAGCCTCTTCTTGAATTATTCGCTTGATGAGTTCGGAAACGGGTGATGGTGGTAATAGCGAATAGCACGATTACAAATTCAATTCGTTGAAAACTCCAGCTTTCTCTCTCTCTCTCTCTCCCTCGACAATTTTCAGCTCGCTTCGATGAGTTATCGATACGCAGAGCCTGAACCAATAATTTGCGCATTAAAGAGTAAAAAATACCGCCAGCGATCTATACGATGAATTAGTTTTCCTTGAAAACATACTCGAATTTACAATTGCGCCCTGAATATATATTTAAGTAATCATTTATCGATTGTCCTTATGTTCACCTATGCAAAGTAAAAATAGCTCGTATACATGTATAATGTGGATTTGCGATATCGAATTCTGTATACGACCGAGGTGCTTTTTCAAGCCAACAAATTCCAATAGCAGAGCTAATAATTCTTCTGTCAATGGGATAAACAAATTAAATGCGGGCAGCTGATTGAATGAGCGCCAATTATATTGCATACATTCCAGGAATATAACGACCGAGAGAAAGAGCGAACTCGAGCTGCAATAGCTTAAAGAAGAGTCAATGGAGTTGTTTATTTCCACCGAATCGTCCATAAAGCCCAGCTTCCACGTATATACTCTCTCCATTCATCGGCACTCGAGTTGTGCCGTCAGTAGCTTGCATCTTACTAGCTCGCGCTTTCCCTCGCTCGACGTCAGTGTTTCATCTCTCCAGACTCCCTTTCTCTCTCTCTCTCTCTCTCTTTCTTCTCACATCAAAAGGCGTCTCTCGGAGCCAAAGAGCGCAAGGAGAGCGTCCGATCAAAAGAGAGAAGAGCGTGCGCAAGATCGAGGCAATTTCTCGAAAAATCAAAAGAAGGTGTATATAGAGAGGGAGAGAGAGAGAGAGAGGAGGGGTGAGCGAGAGGGAGAAGGAGGAAGGAACGAATTAAGCATAAAAATTTATCGAAGTCCAAGGGGGGCGCCTGGAGGGTCCAGTTGCCAGTGTCTGAGTCTCGGATCTACCGAGAGCGTGGCGATATTGCCCTCCCTCTCCCCCTTCAGGCCCGGCCGATGCGCCCGCGTAATCGCTAATCGATGCGATTTATCTGGCTCGGGGATGCGGCCACGTATAAAAGAAGCCGGGTTCACACGGCCGTTATACTCGAACTCAGCCTCATCAGCGCGATATCGTGAATATTCTGCCGCGCACCTTCTCTTTCCCCGCGACGATTTCTCGAGGGCTGCGACGCGTATCATTCGGTCGTCTTCAATAATCCCCCCTCCCTCTCCCTCTATTTTTAGCAGTGCAATGCCCTCTATTAGCATGTCTCGTTCGTTACACTTTTTCGGTGGAGAGTTAAAAATGAGAGGGGACGATTCGCCCCTCCCCTTTTTACGACACGAATTCGATTTTTTTTACCTCGGGGAATACTTCAGTTCTATGTCTACTACTCGTGTCCCGAGGGTGCACATGAGAATCTGTACATTTTCTTAATCTGCATTCTCTTGCGTTTATTTTTATTATTTTTTTAATCATGAAAATGACATTTTACTTTATTCTTTTTAGCCTGATCGAACAACAGCTCTTTCATAGAATGTGATGATTATATAGGGTAGACCGGGGTAATGGGGG
>UELU01140081.1:0-37202 GCA_900490025.1 Megastigmus dorsalis | reverse complement strand
CTCTCTCTCTCTCACTCTATGTGTGCATATGCATTCACAGCAAACGATTTGTGTGCTACTTCCATTGAATTGCATGTGTTTAGGATGGCGTTCTTTCTCATTCCCGTTTTTTTCCCTCTCGGCGCACTTATGGATACACATCGCCTATAGCCGAATATATACTTCATCCGAGCGATACGGATGTGTATCTATTATAATACAGTCGCGATAGCAAACAACGCTACCGTATCATTCATATATATCGTTCGATCGAATTTAATGAGACACATTGAAAATAACACTTTGAACGCGAGCCTCGAGCTGTCGGTATTTGCGGGAGCGTATAATATAATCTTGGATGTGTCCCTTCCCTCGTAATTATTACTGATATCGCGCGGTCAAATTAAAAAGCAGAGGCGCGCGTCGCAGGCCTCTTTTACGCCGTCTATACTTGCCCTTGCTCCATTTTTTTACACGTTCGCTCCTCGCTCGCATTCGCTTATATCGTTCTTCCATCTCCCACTTTCTTTCTTCCATCCTCGATTTAATTCAGCGGAACGGTCGATAGGAGGTGTGCGACATATATTCGCGGAATCCCAAATTCTCCTTACACTCTACATGTCGCGTATGTATTAGATCGCTCGATATATGGAAATTGTTGGTAAAAGAGCGGCGGCAGCTGCGAGCAAATATTTGCGCCGAACATTTGAGAGCCGCGGCGTCCTTGTCAGCCTGCATCTCTTTTCCATTTTCCTCGCTCGCTCCCCTGCGCGCAGCCCAGCTCTCGCGCGAGCGCATGTATACACACTGCTCAACTTATAACTCTGTATGTACACGCACACTTTCGAGTCGCGCCACAGAGCACGAGTCTCCCGCGACTCGCGAGCCGCGCGGAGTATAGCAGCAGCAGCAGCAGCAGCAGCAGCAGCACCAGGTCGTGGCGCGCGCGAGCCAAAAGGGAAAGTCTCTCGGCTGGCGTGCGCGCGCGCGATCCTCTCTCTCTCTCTCTCTCTCTCTCTCTCTCTCTCGCTCACTCTTACACTCGCGCGAGAGAGCCTGGGGATCGGTGAAAAAAAAACGCGCGGCCTCCGTTGCCATTCTCCTTCTCTCTCTCTCTATCTTGTGCCCTGTCTCTTAGATATTGCGTTCGCCGCGAGTTCTCGCTTTGTTTTCTCTGTGTACGTGTGTGTGTGTGTGTAGAGTCTTTCCTCATTCACGACTTGATTTCGTGATCGAAAAAGAGGAGACGAATTTATAGTGTATATATGTATATAATGTGCACGGGAATTTTTCAATCGGCTCGTTCATCCGCGGTGGTAGGGAATATTTCGATGCCGATGTATGCGTGTGTATATATATATGCAAATTGGGACTTTGGCCACGTATGCGTGCGAGTCTAATAGCGATGGAACTATCTTTTTTTTTTGTTGCGACCGCGCCGATAATTATATATTTTCACTTTTGGCTTTTATGAATATAATGTATAACGTAGTCGTTTCGGGGGGGAAAAAATATAGTTTTTCGGTGAACGGTGCGGCTGCACACACGGGAGGATAGGCGCGCAACGATGCGTCCTATAAGCGAGAGACTTTTACTTCGCGGATGCCATAGCTGCATTGTGGTGAATAAAAATTAAGGCCTTTCTTTCGCCTACCGTATTATAACGTCTATAGAGCTAAAGGCGTCGGGCGATCGCCCGGATTTTACGAGCGTTCCTTCGTTTTAGAACGCCGTTATATTAGGATGTAAGCGTTTCGCGAAAATATGTTTGCTTTTAATTATCGCGCGTAACTACTGGGGATATGTAACAATGTTATTTTTTGGTTTCTGCCAGGTGTGTTTTAATTTTATTATTGCGTGGCTTGAACCGATATCTTGTACGGGTTGTTTTAGCTGCGACTGTGTGGGAAGGCAAATTTATATATTTGTCGGGCTGACGAAGTGCAAACGATGAATTTCAAGTACTACGCTATCTAAATTTGTTCTCTAGTCCGACACGGTAGACCGAACATTTCCGTAAAACTCGTGTATTTAGTGTGTACAGGAACTACTGTAAGTTTGCACGTTCTCGACGAAAAAAATCTCGTGATTGACTAAATGCAACATCCCAAAGTTAAACTTGACGAATCAAAATTTTCCTTATTTTCAATTCATATGCATAATTTAAAAAAAACGCGGAAATCACGATTATAATCAACGAAATACCGATTTGCTGTTCCGTTCACCAGCAGCAATTAATTCGCTGGACGCGGGATTCGAGGCCGTAAAATTAATCGATTCGTTCGAATAGCTCGCCGGCAACATTATAAAACGCACCCGAATGAAAAAAAAAGAAAAAAGAAAAAGATCAAATCCAAACCGCTCTCGATTTTCCCCATTGAAAAGTCGAGCAGTAGCAGTTACGTATTACTGTACTCGCATCGAAAACCGGACTTTTCTCGCGCACTCACCGCAGCAACACGAAAAGCCTCTATAATATACGAAAAGAGGAGAAGTATACAAAAAAAGACAGCGGGGCCTCAGCTTGCGAAAATTCAAAAGCCAACCTACATCGTACCGAGCAAGTCGATCGGAAGTCGCAACCGATTTCGCACACACACGTATCAAAGAAAAGTGTACGTGTGTGTGTGTGTGTGTGTGTGTGTGTGTGCGTACGCTCGAGTAAGTAAATCGCACACGTCGTCGCGCGTTCCTGCGAAGAAAGTCGAGAGCCGCCGTTCGCCACATGCGCGCATTTACCCATACACACACTGCACTTGCACATGTGGTGTATACAAGACACACCAACGCCGTAACTAACCATAATACTCTCCTCGGTGTGCGCTGCGCACTCTCCTTTTCCTCTGTTCTTCTTTCTCTCTCTCTCTCTCTCTCTCTCTCTCTCTCTCTCTCTCTCCCTCTCTCGGTATATGTATATACGCGCGGGACTCATTCGCGTTGCGTATCGTTCGCGTCGATCTCTCACCTCGATTCTTACGTACTTACGCTGCCGCTGCTGCTTCTACACGCTCGACATGCCTGTATGTATTTGGCATTTTTCCCCCCTCCTTCGCGTGCAGCTGCAGACGCCTTGCGAAAAATGAGATGTACGGTTTTTGACTACGGACAGAGACGTTGTTGTTGTTGTTTTGGGCGTAGTTGTATAAGTGGATCGTGCATCGGTGCGTTCGGATTGTCGTTGAAAAATAAAGTGGAATGTGCGGATAGTTTTAAGAAAAATGTGTCGTATGTGTGTGATCTTTTTCGTCATTCTTTTTCAAAGAGGAATTCCGATTTAAATCTGTGTCAAGGAAAATTCTTTGCGTCGATTATATTGTAAGATACACTTTATATATATACGGTGGAAAAAATGATTTTTTGCCTAGACTTATTACACCATCGTTTCGCAACTGAGGTGACATTTTTTTTCTAGAAAAAAAAAGAAGCGGTTTCCAATAATTCAAGAATACATGTCCATTTATCTTGATGCTATATCAACTGTAAACTTAAGTTTTAATATAGATTACCCCTTTTTGTTTGTTAATCCAAAATAAACATTAAAATATTAAAGTAGTTTAAAGGTTTGAAATATATAAGTTTGTTCAACATAAAGTAAACCTTGTCTGTTTATTTATGTATTTATTTATTTATTTATTAACCAAAGTAAAGATATACAAATTAGAAAATACAATTGCATATACATAATACGTTACAAATAAGTAACCCAGCAGAGGAAAAACTTCGTGTTCGCTGGTCTGGCTCGATATAAACTAAAATACTTAAAATCGAATTACTTATCACTATAGTTGAATGTTGAAAAATGCAAAAGTGCACCTCATGACTTGAGCCTAGTAACTTCGTTACTAGGTAAAATCAGATGTGTATATTTGCATGTGATAGTTTAATTCTCATTTCTTCACCAATACATTTCCGTTGGTGCATTCCGACTTATCTTCTAGATTTCTTTCTCAAAGTTGTTAAGCCTTACTGGATATGTAAGTCCAGCTGCACAAGTAACCCTATAATGAGGAAACATTTCTCGATGTTGAAGGGCAGAATCACATTTACATGTTGATGTAAAAACAATGCCATCTAACACAATGATGACTTTGTATTTTGGGTGTCTTGAAATCGGTTGCATCGAATTTGTAAATGTTTGTGTGCCTCTTATTCCACTATTGAAATATAATAAAGCTTTATTGTTTCCTAAATAATTGATGTCGCCATATGACATACATGCATCTTGTATCTAAATTTTGCATAGTTGTTAAAATTTGTATTATATTTTCAGCAATCAGTTTTGTTATTTTTATGTATTTTTCACTATTTAATGTGGCTATTTTATCCATATTGTAATTAGTCATTCTTTGGTGAGAGCAAGAATGATAAAGTTGGCATTTATTTTTTGAACTTAGATATGTTCTCACGTCTAGTAGCAACTTGTTAAGTTTTCTTGTTTAATCGACAAAGAAAAGCTATTTACACTTCTAACAGCAATTTTACTATATTTGCTTAACTTATAGTCTCTATAGACTATTCACCAAAAAAATTAACAGTATAGTTAAGCGGTACCGTCTATATGTATAAGCTTCGACGATTTAACTTAGAAATTCAACACAGTGTATTTAGGTACCAATTAGTATTACCAATTACGTGTAAAAAGTATATTAGCCTCATATCTGTGGGCACACAGTGACTTTTTGAATGGATTGACGCCTTGTATAATATTCTTTTTCGAATGCAAGGCCGAGTATACACAGTTCCTTGACACTCCTTATTTCCGTGGATTCTTCCGACTTGAACTTGAAAATATGCTTAAAAGATTTTTTTCGAATTGTCACATATTTTTGAATCATTTTTGGCAGTTGTATAATTGATCTCAGTGAGCAGATTTCAATTCTGGCCTTGGATGGTGAAAGGCCTAACCTTCGAAAACGTCATTTTAACTCGTGTTTTTATCGATCTATTTTTTTTTACTTAAACGAAAAAATTAAACTAATGAGTATCTAAATACAGTCAATTAGAAGGTAATGATTAATTCGTATAGTTTTTTATAACACGAAATTGAAAGTTACAAGATAATAGGTGTAATACGAATTACCAATCCTTTTACGATAGATGACAGGACAGTATGAAATGATTTTAAATTAAAACTCTATTTCCAAACGCCTTTTTTATATCGCTACACTTCTGATTGCAAAACCTCATTTTTAATAAAAGAAGAAAAATACAGCGTTAAGTAAGTTTCAACCAGTTGAAAATATTTCCATACTCATATTGCTTCATAACTTGATTTAAAACTTTTTCCAGTTTAATTAAAATATCTCCAGTTCATTGGTACGCACACAAGCCAGACCGTACGCATATTATATAGCAAATAAATTAAATATAATAAATCCATGAGCACGGAAAATTTCGAATCGCGCGTCGAAGAAAAAAAAAGGGAACAAAAATCCCGCGCATACCAACGGCGTCAGACGCACTCGCAGCGTCAATCAACATAAATTCCATATTAATCCGGCCGAGAAGTCTCGGGAATTTTGCTCGTAAAAGCGGTTTGCTTTTCGCCATCGAAATAACGCGCACACTCTTTTCGCAAAGAATCGCAGGAATCTTAATAATCGATTTCCACATCGCGTCGCTACACTATGCGACGACTACCGCGACGACGCAACACTTCCGCACTGATTTACATTGTTGTGGAAAATGTCGGGCGTTCGATTCGCGGTCAGTGTCGTAAAAAAAAAGAAAAAAAGGAGAGAAATAACGCACGCGACGCATACCGTGGCTGTATTTTCCATGACGCTCGCGTGTTCGATGGACATTTTCTTGTGTCCCGTTAACCGCGATTTTTCTCGACGATCACGTGGCGTCGACGAGTCGAACTTATACGCTGTATAGCGGTCCTTGAAATTTCAATTATTTTGACGAATCGACGCTCATTAAGAGATTTAAATTAGATGCGCGTGGCTTCGATCATTCGAGTGTTTCGTAACTGCGGGTCAAATCTTTCAATTCTTTAATAATTCTTTCTACTGGTATGGTTTTATAGCTCAACATGTTCTCAGTCTATGAATATGTGCATAAGTTTTTTTTTTTTTTTTCAATATTCAAATCATAATACCTTTGAAATATGTTCTCCAAAAATGATTTTAAAATATCGTACAAACGAAACAAGTATAGTGATAAATAATTTTCTGCAGTTATATTGCCATTCAATACTCATAAAGTAGATAAAAATAATTTCAAAAAAACTATAATTAGCTGCATAATGCGCAAGCATCACACATTGTATAGAAAAAAAAGGTCGCGCTATTCACTCATAAATTGATTATAATTTAAAACCGAGCGCGCGTATTCTTCCAAAAGAGTGAAACCTCTTCTAAAAAGTTAATAAATTATATCGTGGAAAAGTAGGGTTACCCGCAGCTAAGTAATAGCAGGCTAATTTTTAATGGTAGTCATATAAATCTGTAATTTTTCGCTTTCGAATAGGTGCGCGCGCGCGCGCGCGTGAGAGAGAGAGAGAGAGAGAGAGAGAGAGAAGCAAATCGTGTAGCCCGAACGCGTACAGCACGCGATGATTTTTTAAAGTGAAATCGTCGGAAGGAAAGAAAGAAAAAAAAAGAAATTTCACACGCGCGCTAATTGGGACATTATCGCGAGGATGAGCTGTCGATTTCATGAAACTCGTTGGTGCGATAGACCTTGCGATATATATAAGTATAATATTTCTTTTCGCAAGAGCGGATATGCGGCGGCGATCGCGTTTTTTCCCGTTTCCGCGACACTTCGTATTAGTCACACATTAATGTCCGGCGATAAAGATTAATGATCGGCGGAGGATCGACTTTGAAAAGCAAAAGTCGCATTTAATAGTTTTTATGTATAATCCATCCGATATTCATTTATAGATCGGAGAATTAATTTGAAAGTAACAAATAATGGGTTTATCGTTGAGTGTTTCAAGCCGAGCGGATGGCCCAAGGAAATCGCGTATATATATATATAAAGTATATACATAAGAGAAGCAGCACCGCGCGGCCTCGACTAAAAGTCTGCGACGAGTAAGCATGTCGTGCATATATATATAGAGAGAGAAGGATCGAGATATACATTCGATTAGTTGGTATAGGTGAACCAGAAGTGAAAATAGGTTGCGGAGCGATGACTCTGGCAGACAAGGGAGAGAGCCGCTATAAAGAGGGGGACACGTCGCAGCCGCGCTTCCTTTCAAAGGAAGCTCCTCCGCTGCTAGCTTCCACTTTATCGATTGTATAAATTTAAATGGAGTATCTTCTCTTTCTCCCGACGTTAAGCTCGGCTACTTTAATTGCAGGGATATATAACGTTTGCGCGGTGTGTCGTCACCGGAATTGTTTTCTCGGATGACTGTTGTGACTTTTTCACGCTGATTGGGATTGGTGTATAAACTACAGCTCGGCGATATAGGTTGGATTTTTCGTCCGCAATCCGAATCGGTCTATTTCGCAATGCTATCGCCACCGCAGCTCGAATCGTTTGGCTGACGTATATACATCGCCCGAATGACTCCGCCCTCGACGTCACGCGAAAATCCAGCCTCTCGGTAGAATTTCATCGGTGTACTTACACACAGATCCGCGTGCAGCATCCTCGGCCGCGTATTCCAGAAAAAGCTCGAATCACGGATATATCGCGTGCGTGCGAGACTCCACGGATACACAGACACAAGACCGAGACCTTGCCTTCGATCCCTTGCGCAATCGCGCACGCAAGTGTCTGCAGCGGCAGCTCCGTCCTCGTCCATTAGTCAGAGACGAAGAAACGTATAGATATATCTATGTAGGTACGCAAGTTCCCGAGGCGCGAAAACGACGCAGTGGGTAATAAACGTGACTTCTCGATGCGAATCTCACTCTCTCTCTCTCTCTCTCTGCGCGTCTGTAGCTGAATCACGCAGTCCCTTGGATTAGCGGAATTCCTTTGTCCGGAGAGACTATACTGCACGGAGGAAGTTTGCGCGCGTCTGATTTAATTTGAATCGATTGTTATTTGTCGAGCCATGGTAGAGAGAGAAATGCCGTGTAGCCGCGCGATTATCTAGTCGCACCGATCGATTGGTATATATATATAATCGATGAGTTATTTCGATAACGCGCGGTAGGGCTGGTTATGTATAATCGCGAATCGATCGCAACCTGGTCCCCCGGAGGCTCAACAATTAATGCCGATACCTTATCTGCTTGAATTTCGCGTGGATGTATACGCGCGCTTTCTAAAAGTATATATATGTGTGTGTGTGTGCGTGTGTGGGGCTACTTTCTTCGCCCGTGTGATTTTCGGTGTCGCGCGCGCGCGATGTTACGTATATACCTGGGTAGGAAATTAATTAGCTGCACCTTTTGCACAGTTGTTTGCGACTCGCGAGCTTAGTTTTTATTTTTTTTTCGGGACAGCCGTTGATGACCGTACGGCGACTTTCGCTGATGATGATTGTCGTGGACGAACGCGCGACTGGGAATGAATATCGGGAATATATTCGTCATGGAATAAGTGAAGACTTTCTTCGAGATGATGTGCGGGACGAGTTGGGTTATTACATGCGATGTTTATGTTCTCGGGCTACCGTAAAACCCGATAATTTCACTTATTAACGCACTTTCGTGTATGTATACGTTAAAAGACAAAAATTATATGCATTAAATATTGAACATGATTTCGTCTTATTTAATTTTTCTTTCGGAAACCGTCAATTATTGGTAAAGTGGTGGATGTATGCGTAAATGTAAATGATTCGAAAAAGTTTCAAAATTAATTGTAATGCTTACCTATGTATATTCAATTCGAGAGTGTATGGACGGCATACATTATTTGTTTGCAAAAATAAGTAAAGTTAGACTTGATTGTATAATAAGCAGTTTGTAAATATTCAAAGGCATAGAAACTATGGTGTGTATCCGAGATACGTAACATATATTGCTTACAAAACATATCTTTTATATGTGTAGGAAATAAAAAATTTAATGTGACAAATTTTGCTGCTGCAACCTTAGCCATTGTTTTCAATATCGACAGATTAGCTGCTGCCTTTTGTTCGCTGTCTGCGGTGAAATATACTTTATAAACGAAATGTGTTAAAATAAAACGGTTCGAATACCGTACAGGACAATGGCCATGACAATAAGAATAAAAATAAGATGACAAACGTATATATATATGTATTTGTTCATTGCTACAATGATAAAAGTTGTGATAAAATTCTATTGAAACTAATGTCTTGCTAAACTCGTCTGCATCTACTACTACTTAATTCGTACATTATTACTGCCGTTCGTGTAAAATCATCACCTGACCATCTAAAAAACGTATAACCTCATAGCCTTTCATCTCAACTTCCAGTCAACCGATCTCTACAAGCACAGTAGTCAATGTTCGCGAACCAAAACCCAAATGAAGCAACATCGACGTATCGAAAGAAGCCTAAAAAGAATGGTATAGAACTCGTTACATATTAGCAGTGTCTCTCGACTCGCATTTGTCACCCAGGATACAATACAATTGGCGCGCGTGGCGGCGGCGACGTCAAAAGTTCGATCGAGCGCAAAGAGCGGTGTCGCCGGCAAGGCACAAAATCCAGCCGGCCGTCTATCAATTATGAAATATATCCTTTCTACGATACAAAAAGTGTCCCAACCTGCACACGCACTATATACACGCAGCAGAGAGACAGCTATCGATCGATATCGAGCTCGATCACGCAACAACAGCTCCTTACCCACTATTATGTACGACTTTGGGGAATTCTATTATACCGTCCCCGCTTCCTTTTTCCTTTTTTTGTCGTCTTGGCTCAGTTTTGTTTCGATCGCGCTCCCTCGCACCTTCGGAGTAGTGCCACTTGGCCGGCGAAATCGAGAGTGTATTATTGTATATAGACGCGGCGGCGAGTGAGCGAGCGCGCGAAAGAAAGTGTCGGCTAAGTACTGGTATAGTGTGTGTGTGTGTGTGTGTGTGCGCGAGTGCGAGAGCTGGGGGCCCTGACGCGGTGAGAGGCTCTGGTTCTCCTTGCCTCTTCTTTCTCTCTTTTCGCTTGTAACGCAGCTTTCTGATGTAAGAGGAGTAGCGGCGCGTGTTTTCGCCGCCGACGCCGTCGATTTTTAACGAAGCCGCCGCGAGTTTTTCTCTCATTGGCACGCTCTTTGGCGCAACGCTCAGGCCCGATGTATCGGCCTTTTGATGCAATTTTTCGGCTGGATTTCGCGCTCCTGCCGCTGCCACTGCTGCATTCCTTTGTGCATCGCGGCGCTGGTATTATATAGTGCGTGGATGCGTTGTTGTACTCGCCTCGCGTTGCGCAACATGTCCTTTTTCTAAAAGATAAATCTTTTTTGTCAATGCCTCGATATGATGCATGAAAAGTTACTTATGGGATATAAACACGACTTCCTTGAGTTTATATACACGTGTGATGGGCAAATATCGAAGGTGAAATTAAAAAGCAAACGAGTTTTATAATGCAATATATACCACGAGTTAAATATAGGTGTGCAATTGTATTTTCACCCACTCTCAAAGACGAATCGTGTGTGCATATATGCCGCGTATGCCGCCCGATATATACCGGTTTTGCTTAACTTTCATATTAAATAAATCGCGCGATGATTTCCGTAAGAAGCTGTATGGCTCGTAATGATCGTTTATACATCGACGATGCGCAACTGATCCATCGTTCCACGACTTCATCGGCTGCATATGCGCATAATATCGTGCAGAACGACGTAAATCGATATCCCTTGGCAAAAAAAATTCTCGACCTCGATCTTTTATAAAAACATATATACACAAACGCGCGCGCACCAAAAAATTTTTCGAAAGCATTTCTCGCTGTACATATCACGTATATAACTAATCGCCGTTCCAAATCGGTAAGCTCGTTATAAACGATTGTAGGGCCATCAGTTATTGGTTCGTGGATTTTTCATTGTCGGATTTGCGTCACTCGCTTCGGTGGCGGCAATCATAATCACATTAATTCGAATCTCTGCGATGTAGCAGCTGTTGTGCGTAGCAGTGACGCGTAAGAGTGGCATCTCGAACAAGATTCGCCGCGCTCATCTTTGTACTCGCCGCGCGGAAAGAGATTTCACATAAACGACGGGCCGAGCAGCAGCACCTGACTCGCGTATTCCTCAAAGGAAGATTCGCGATCGGGTCTATTAAAAATCGAGAGTTTCGACGACACGAATCTCGCTATACTCTCGCTGCGATGCGCGCTTATATAATCCCACTCGTGCGCGCTGGTCGGTCTCCCTACTCGGACGTTCGCTCGACTCTTGATGTTTCTCTTTATTCTGATGTTCTTTTTTGTTTTGCATACACGTCTGATTCGTTTTGTTTCGATTAACTGGGTAACGGTCCATCTTCTTCATTTTCATTTCTCGGTATTTTTATAGCTTCTAAAGAACCGATCTTTTTTTTTCAATTTTGAAAATTTTACCTTAATAGTTATTTCTTGTACAACTATACGTGCGAGTCGATAAATTACATATACTGTAAAATTTATAGATCCACACAATGGACATTCTTATGCCAAGACTGTTAAATCTTGAATTTGCGAAAAGGCAAGAAAAAAAACCAGCACCTAATAATCCCAAAAGAGAAAACAGGGCTGAGGCGCGCGGAGGCGAACAAAATTCCAAATCCTCGATGCAACAACGCGCGTTCGCCTATATATACCCACCCAAACCCACGTATATTGTATATAATATATACAGGGCTACCGAACGAAAAAAAAGCAAAAGACACACGAAAGGACACACACAGAGAGAGAGAGAGATTTGCGCATATATATACACAAGAGCTCGTGCACATGCCTCCGCGCTACACTATATGATATACTATGGGCAGAAAAGAAAAGAGAGCAGCGAAGGAAAAAAAGAGTGCTCTCCTCGTTGGCGCGGTATATCGTAACCCTGGACGAATGGCGGCGACGGGGTTATGAAACTCGCTCTCTTTCTCTCTGACGCGGCACAAGCCACCGAAGCCACTATACATTCGCCTAAGAGAGCTGGCTCGCATATAGCCCAGCGAGCGCGTTGTTGCTCGAGTTACATAAAAGCCAGGCTCTGCGCGCGCCGCTACCGCGACTCCGCGCTCTCTCGTAATTGAGCGGTGAAAATGCGAAAGGAGGTTTTTCATCGCTCGCAGCACGCCGAGAAACAACGACTCTCTGCCTATGTGTGTGCGAGAGAGTAGAGAAGGAGGCGCAGATAGACCGAGAGAGAGTGAAGGGAGAGGGGAAAAAATATCGCGCGGTCATGACACCTCTGGGGCGAACAGCGAACAGCGGTGTGTCCGCATTGTACTCCGCGATACGATTATTCCGCCCTCCTGTGGGCCTGTTTTTCTTTACCGGAGACATAACGCGCTTCGATGGAAAGATGGAAATTATGGTGGCTCGCGCAGTGGATGCGTGGTGCGATTTTGGCTGTATGTATCTCTTAATAGTCACGACTGTTTATTAGTTCTGGATGGGATGGATGCGTGCCTTGTGATAAGTACTGCTTTAACATCGATTCAATAGGATTTTACAAGATTATAGACAATAAATACTTTTCAAGAATATTTTCGAAAAATAATTAAGAAAATTTGGCATTGCAACGAGTAATCTTGCATTTTTCTTACCAACACTCTCCGCACTTCTATGCATTTTTGATCTGTAATAAAAGTGATCAAAATTGCAGGTGTTTCGAATAATCTGTTTCTTTCGAACGTTTACATGTTTCAGTAGAAACGGATAAACTCACTTTTACAAGTCTACGTTCCCCGCTACTTTTTTGTAACTTTCGCTTCGCTTTAGGCATAATCAAAGCCAACAACCCAAATTTCACAAGAATTGAATCGATATATACATATATAAAGGTATAGGTTATTTTAGGCATGGTAAATAGTCGTGCCGCCAATTTTCCGAATCTGCGAACGCAATTTAAATAAAACACTTTCCTCCAGCATAAAAAAAGAAAACAACGTATTCCCCAGAATTTCGCCATTTACGCACACATCAACGCTCCAACATCATATACAATTCCACAAATCTTCATATCCCACCGAAACTGCAGCATTTCCCTCGTGAAAAAAAAAGTAAAAATGCCCTGCAACAACAAAACAGCCAACGAATTCGCGCGGTCATGACACGGCGCGTTCTCTCGCGCCGTATACACGAGAGCGACTGCGAAAGGAAAAAAAAAGACTATACCTCCCCGCAGCCACACGTAACGTCTATAAAACGCCGCGCGCGCGCATTGTTTCGAATTAAGTATATTCCGGGGGCCCTCCGGTCTCTGCGATGCATATATACGTGTTACTATGCACGGCTGAACGACTCGCGTACCTCGAAAGTGTCTCTCTCTCTGTCTCTCTCTCTCTCTCTCTCTCTCTCTCTCTCTCTCAGTGTCTTATAGACGTGGAAAAATGGGATGTGGCTATGGGAGAGTCGTGAGCCGACGGCGGCGCGCCGTGCGGAAAGTCAGAGCGAACCGCGAGAGTCATTGCGAAATCAAGGACGAGAAGTGGGTTAGAGCCGCGGTTATGGGGCTTATATATACATGTATACGGACACACAGAGGCGGTTCAGCTTAAACGCGAGCGCGGCTTTTACGTTTATCGGCGCTATTTGTAACGATTATACATATATATATATATACCTGCGAGAGCCGAGCGAGAATCGATACACGCCCCAGAGTTTCAAGAAGCGCACGTAGCCGAGGTTTTCCCCTTGCATATACATATATATATACTCGAGTGATCGCAGCTGGGATTAGTGGTGAGAGTCGGGGGTATATATATATGCACATGGTTTGGACTGGGTCTGTTGGCGATGGAATTAAATGCGCGGTTTTAGACATTATTAAACGGTCCCGATAACGACGAGAGCTGCAATGAAGACTTTCTCTCTCGCGGTTGTAATTTACGCATTTACGGATACCATTTACAATCTACGGTTCTTGCCAATATGTATATATCCAGTAGTAGTTTTATGCATTCGTTAAAGGAAATGAACTATTATCACAGATTGGCCAAGAGAGCTCGACGTGTAGAAAAAAAGTCGTTTCATTGCCGCGATGATCGACTGCACTTTTTACGCAGGGACTAGCGGACAAAATTACATTCAAATTGGGTAAGATTTAGTGGCGGCTATTAAGAATTTTAATTCACTCGCAATCGCCGGTGCGCACGCAGCGAGCAATTAAACCAATGCAAATGTGCAGCCTTACCGTACGGACACTCCCGATATGCATATTGACAAATGGACTCTGCAGCAGCGCAAGCGAGAGAGAGAGAGAGAGAGACAGAGAACCAAAAGTATTACAGAAATTACGCGAAGAGGCGGATAACATAAGAATAACCGTATCTTTATACTGAGTAGACGCCGAGGAGCTATATGCCATCGATCGAGAGCCATTACTTTTGTCCACTTTGCTGATTATGTGCATTATTATTACACTCGGTGCGGCTAGGCTCATTAACGTGAAACCACACGATTTTTCAGTATAGTTGGCGCACAGATCGAAGCCGGTTATATCCTTACCAGTGGGTATATAGTGGGTATCGGTAAGTGCTTGAAATTTGACTTTGGCGGATTTTGTAATTATTAATTGAATCGTTTTTCCTTCTTGAATGAGTATAATAATATACGAATTTTCCATATGTTATTTGATCTACTGGAACTGTTTACAAAACTCATTCCGCTTAATTAAATTGGATTTCGTAGAATCAAGGCAATTCTAATTAAATATATCGTTAACATTATTTGATAAGCTGTTATAATATTACTTGAATCAATGACTTTGCACACGCATAATTTTGCATTGAATCGGAGAAAACCAACTTTTACCCTAATATAAGAAACTCACCCTATATCACCACTTAGCCGCGACACCACGACAAATTCTCTTCCAACTTACCACGAAAAAGAAGAAGAAAACAACGGAATTCCGCGTATATCGTCGATCTATCCTTATGCAACGGTCGACAAACACTTACTTCCTCTCTCTCTCTCTCTCTCTCTCTCTCTCTCTCTCTCTCTCTCCGCGCAACCAAAAAACAATCGCGCAAGGGGTTCTCTCACTCGTTAAAAACCCCATCCACGCGATATATATCAGCCGGCAAGCATCGGCAAAGCGACCGCGCATATCAACGCTTGCAGTCGCACGTGTACGTCCACCTCGCATATTAGACGCTCCCTCGTTCGCACCTATAAAGGGAGTGTCTTAGTCGCGAGTCCATAAAGTTAAAGGGAAGATTTCGCGCTCGATATCCGCCGCCTGTGGACTACTTACATCGCCCGGCCGGTATACACACGCGGAATTCGAAATCGCGCGGCAGCTTCTTATCTCTCGCTTTCTGAATCGTATAGCGCGGCCCGGGACTATAATACGCGGTGCGCATAATTCCCTGCACTTCGAATGCGGAAGGCGCGCTTGCAGTGTTCCGTTGTTCTTCTTTTTTTCTCTTTTTCTCTTTTCCTCGGACGCGACTCTTTGCCACGCTTTGATAAGCATTTAGGAAGTGCTTAGTACACGCGGGGTTATTGTCGCCCCGCGCGAATATATATATATATATATATTATCTCTATATCTAACGTATAATACCCGCGGCTCGACCGTGGATTATACCAACTCGAACGTTTTATATATATGGTATGTATATTTAAATGGGCCGGAGATATTACGTAAAGGTTGCGCGGCCGTGTGGAAAGGCAGCTTGCGTATATATACTTGAAAAAGCTCGCACCTTGAAAGAGCGAAATTCGCTCGGGAAACAAGAGAGAGAGAACAAATGCTTCAGCCGTTTTTCCACGAGTTGATATTGCGCAACGCGTTGCTGCGCGTTGTGTGTGTCCCTCGCGTTCGCGGCCCGTTGCGTATTACATGCTTATAACCTCGCGCTTCCGGATGCTCGGCCCATTACCGCGTCTCGTCTACGATATGCACTGAGAGAGAGAGAGAGAGAGAGAGAGAGAGAGAGTAACCGGACTAACCGGAAACGGCGTATACACGAGCGAAAATGCCGATCGGTATACTCTCCCCCGATGGCGCGTATTATATGTTGCGCGATCCGCATTTTTCCGTAATACACCCCGAGGCCTTTGGAATATCGCATCGATTTCCCCCTCCCGCCCCCCTTTTTTTCCTCTCTCTCCGCGCTTTCCATTTTAATTGCAACACATTTCTCTCTCTCTCTCTCTGGATTGTTACAATCGGCGCTGTATTATAGTTGGCTGCGGTTTTTCCCATTTTCGGTGAGACGTGGATACGCGCCGGTTTTCGGAAAACTCGTTGGCAGCTGTACGACGATGACGAAAGATCGCGCGAGAATATAACGAGGAGAAATGTTTTCCTCTTTCTTTGTAAGTAGTAATTCCTGGATCATTGCGATCGGCGAATTGTAGTAAAGAAACGGGGATGTGTAATTGGCGATAATTGGCGCGGAAGCAGAGTCTGTTTTATGCGTTGATCACCGCGAAGCGATGATGGAACACGACTCGCGGCGAGTCATTAGTTATGCGTTCAATTATGCAGATTCGCCATTGACGCGATCGATAAAGCAATGTGTGAGGGGATCGCCTCATTGTCCACTAGCGCTCGGTGTTTATCACCTACAATCATAAGGCAGGAATTTAAATTAACGGTACGTATATATGCCAATCCGTAAATATACGTATATCCCACCATAGGTGATTCCGATTGATAATCGCGTTCGCTGGGATATATAATATAACAGCCTCGCTTTATATATGTGGACAAGACAGTTGGAATAATTTAGTACAGCGCGGCGGGACAAGGCCCGTATCGCGCGTCTTATAACCCTATAAAGCGCGTATTTAACTTAAAGTACACGGCTTTTGTACCTATACTCGAATGTGTAAATACCAGTTCAATAATATTTGCCACGGCGAAAAAGGCTGTGGCAGTGTACTCGCCAGCAACAAATTACGTACTCGTCCCCTTGTACACAATTCTCACAGTTTCCAAGGCGGCAACTCTGCAGGTGATTTAAGAATCAGTTATACCCCATAGTTGCCGGTAAAAAAATCGACGACGACTAATCGCTCTGCGCTCTTAAAGAATTCCTTTCATTGATAATTATTAACTTATATATTCGTGCGCGTAAAACGCTGCGAGTTTCTCAGCCGAGCCGATATCTCTGAGAAATATATTCGAAGGTGTTTAGAATACAGCCGAATCGTCGTTCAAGAGAGAGAGAGATAAAAAGTTAACGACGGGTGATTAGCCATCCATCACGGAGCGGCTCTTCGATCGCCAAGTGGATAAAATTGTGTGTGTGTGTGTAAACCGTCGAAAACCTCGAAAAATCCCTAATTGCGAGGACGCGTTTACCTCGTTTATATTTCTTAAATCACTGCGATGCTCGGCTGCTTTTGGAGCACCGCGTAAATCTGAATGTCGAGTGGAGGAACGAGTTTTCAATGGTGCGCGTCGCATGTTTTGCGCGTTCAAAGTAATTTTGCGCGTGTGTTTTCGGCCAGACGCGTGCAGGGCTGCGATCCATTGCGTGTTGATTATGGGAATTTATGGCGTTTGGCTTGGCTGTCCACAATTATTTATTTGGCTTTGGCCCGAACAGCGGGGCTGTTTAACGCGTCCATTCGTGTATATATAGGTATATATGTCATTTGCGTTTCAGCACTTACGTGTTATATAGTCTCGCGTGTGTATGTGTGTTTTCGCGGCGAAGACGAGGAGATGCTTTTTCAAAAACGAAACAATGTACGGCGATTTCAAGGCAAATGTTGCCAGTGTAGAATCGTTGTGAAAAAGATTTTGCAGTTATACTCACGCTGCAAAATCTCGAGATTTCAAACATCGAATTTGAATAAAATTCCAGTGTTCTTTTGGATAATTGTACCATTCGTCATTTTGAATTTAAATCGTGACTATAAGGCTCTGGCAATCAGCGATGCCGCAAAACCTATGCACATGTATAATAGCACGGTAAATAACTTAAAAGCCCAGATGAAGGTAGAAAAAACGCAGGCAAAGAAAAAAATGAAAAAAATAACACTTTGCAGCCTAGTGATTACGAGACATAATCTTTAGAAATGAATGAATTTTTCGTAGATATTAATAGCTTCTTTAGATCACTTCTTATTCTTGGTAAGATATCAGTTGCAATAAAACTTAACTTAGAAATAACAAAAGATTATTTTTCGTCTGTTTCAGGTGAGTCAACATGACAATTCTAATAGAATCCAAAACTTCAGCGCAAGTCACTTTATATGTACATATATCGTAAGTCTTAACACTTTATACTTTCGCTTTATAAAACCTTTCCAGGGTAGAATTTAATTGATCTTAACAAACCAACATTTTGCCAAAACTAATCAAGTTTATTTAGCAAAGTTTTGGGAGCGTCTTAACACTATGCTTCCCTTTTCAAGCTATGAACAATGAGCAAAGGTTTTTTAATTTTACCCTTAAAAACACGAATTTGTTATGTCGCTAAAGAGCACTATTTTAAAATGTCACTAACCTTAAAAGAAATGACAATTCACATATCGGTGATAAAAATTTTGTTAAATATAAATAACATCTTAACTTGCTAAAAATTAACAAATCAAGTTTAAATTATAAACAACTGCAGACTCAAATAACTTTCGAATATTTCTATAAGTTTGAAACCAATAAATCTATACTATCTCTATTACCAAACATATCTGACGTGAATATAAAATTACTTAAATTATGATTTTTATTTTTTTCCATAAAATTAATTTTGAATTTATTGATACCGGTGTTGTTGATGAGACTATTGATTGTCTCTTGTTGAGGAGGTTGAGGAGAGATTGAGAGAGAATATCGATGAGACAGATCAAGTTTTTGATTATGTTGCCAGATCATGCATACGTTGTATAAGAATATAAGTCGAATATAAGACGATGTTAAGTCGGCGGGGATCTGGCGCGAACCGATTATAAAAAAGGTATAAAATCAAAACATTATCGGGAAAATTTGATTAGTTTTGGAAAAATGTTGGTTTCATACTTGCACGAACAATAAAATCAACTACAACTTTTGCTGTATAAATTGAATCCAGCTTTTTAAGCACACCCCAAGTATCACGTATAGCGTAATAAACATCGCGCCCTAAATTATATCCGAACACATATAGTGCATGTACACGTATAGTGCATATCTCTATCCTGTATGACTGAAACTCGAAGCCTATAAGTGTCAGCTGCCGCGAATATTCAGAATAAAAAAAGCTGAAAACCGAAGAGCGCCGCAGAGGAACCGCGAGCATAAACACTAAGTATAGTAGCTCGTCGCCTTGGCCGCCAACGAATTTATAGTACACATATTATACGATCAAAGCAGCCATAAAGAGGAGGGAGCTCTCGAGAGTCCATAAAAGCCGAAAATCCCATTACGAAATCACCGGGTGTGTGCGCGTGTGTGTAGTGCTGCAGCGGGGATAATTTATCCGCACCCTCGCGTGCACAAAGAAGACGTCGTTACATATGTATGTGCATGCGCCAAAAAATCCGAGCTCGCCTGCGAAATAGCGAGCACTAGGTTAATGGAGTGAACCCCATTATACGAAGAAAAAAAGAAAACGAGAGTTGGTGTATGTGTATGTGCGTGCGTGTGTGTGTAAGGTTGAACGAACCGTTCGCGCGGCGATTTAGCGCAAAACCAAGACAAACACACACTGCATCAGTGGCTGGTGCGCGGCTATAAGTATAGTAAAGGCATAAAGTAAAAGCTCCGAGCGGCGGTGGCGGTGGCGGCGGCGCCGGAGTGTAACAGCTATAGCGGCAGCAGCCATTCTTCTCGAAGCCTGCATATTTTACACGGACGGGCACCGCGAAGGGAGAATAGCGGAGGGGGGATAGGTTGGTTTTTGAATTCCTCGTGTACGGACGCGAGAGGGTATATATAAGAAAATCCTCTCGCGCTCTCTCCCTCGTCTACATGCGTATACGTACAGGACGCAGCGGAGAGTACGGCTCGCCGCGAAATTACAATGATTCGCCATTTTATGACTAATTAACTCCGTTCCGAAAATAGCAGCAGCAGCAGCAGCAGCAGCAGGAGCAGCTCCATCGCCGTGTATATGCGCGCGTATATAGTCGAGCTTCGCTCTTTTGTGTCACGCGGCTGCAAAGAGAAAGAGCAAGAGAGAAAGAGAGAGAGAGAGAGAGGAGAAATAATGGTCCTCGTAAATCAGCCGGGCGAATCGGGAAAAAATCCGCTCTCTCGCAAAGGCCAGCTTCTGGATATATCTTCTGCGCCGGCGTGGAGAGAGAGAGAGAGAGAGAGAGAGAGAGAGAAGAGAGAGAGCGGCTACATAATGAAGGGGAAATCCTTGTGGGATATATCTCGCGCATAGGAGAGAGAGAGGCGCAAGGCCGACGAAGGTCACCGCTCAGGAGGATAGCCTCTGCGCGCCGCACGTCCCTTTTTTCATCCTCTTTTCCTCTCTCTCTCTCCGCGGTGCACCTTCTTCTTCTTCTTCTTCTTCTCCTCAGTCCTCGGTTCGCTGCTGCATATGGCCCATCTCTTTGTTTCTGTTTCTACTCGCCAAAGAGAGGCTCATAGGCATCAGCTATATCTCCGAAGGATCTCTCTTCTCCCTTGGCTTTTCGAGAATCGAGCACTGCTGCTGCTGCCGCTGCTACCGAGAGCGCGTATAGAGTATAGACGACCTCGAGGCTTCATATCGGGGTATTTTAAGACTAGCGCAACGAGGGTAGGGGGAATCGTACGCCATCGGCATGTTTTCCTTCGTATAAGCGCTAGATTAATGAGAGATGCAATTACACGCGCGGGGGAATACGCGGCTGAGGCGCGGCGCTTCGTTATATTCTCGCGGATTCGTTGACAGATCGACCGGGGAATAAAGTGTTCGTTAGCCTAATGGATATTCATCGCACATCTATGAGCTGCTGCTCTTTACAAGTGTTTATTACTTATATGTATATATCGAGTGCGTTTTAATTGTGTCGGTTATATGGACTGCATTAGACACGGCGAATGCGATTATATTGCACAATGTACTTGCTTTATAATTTTAAATTGAATATTATAATGACGAAGCCTATACGGGTAAGCGAAAATCCAAGTGCTTTTATATACTTTTTACCACGGATGTTTAAATTATCCTCCGCGTTTACTATATGTCTTGTGCAATTCCAAGTACACGAGATTCCTATATCACGCTTTGTACTTCGTTTTGCTGGTGCATTAAGTATCGTGTAATGCAACTTGGAGCAATCATTTTACATAAGCTGCTGGGGACCCCCGAAAGTCAGATTCGGGGCGGCGAAATACGAGATATGTCGATGCGACGTTATACCGGTGACTGCAACTGTCTCGTGTCTGCGGTAGCTCTGCGTGAAATTTTTTCTTGTTATATCGTGAATGAATATTGTGTAGGATCGGTAAACTGAGACTTTGACGCATAGACCTAACTTTTTTTTACTAAGTTTACCAACTATTCGATATTTCTCTATACTACAGAAATTCTAAGTAACGGGTCTCTCTTAATTCTTTCTTATAAAGCTTAAACTATTATTGGATGTACAGTTGAGATATCAAGATTTACTTACCATCTACAAACGAATTTCTGTAACTACATCATTGTTCACAAATATTTGGAAACCACTATTCAACACGGTATATCCGAACACTCGGTGATTTACAGTCTTCCAATATATATTCAGTACCTATACTTTTCGGGCAGCTTTCGATCGTGCACTCAAAAAAAGTTGACTAATTTTCAACTCGTGGCTTTCGACTCAAATCGATAATTATCGCTACAGCGTTTCCACGTTGCATATTATACTCCTTTTCAAATATTTTCGAAGGCTGCGCAATAAAGCGTTTTTTACGCTCTCCCTTTTTGCTCCTCCAGGATCCTTCACCTTCGCAATATAAGAGTCTGCGTTTTCGTGAAGCCTACCTTTAAGGTGTATCATAAATCCACATTCTCACCGAGCACTTTTTTTTCTTTCCTTTCCACGCGTTTTGCATACGAAACTCGGAGAAAATTTATCCTTGCCCCGGCTTACGCGTTGTGTTCCGTTGTTCCCTCGCCAGCTCTCGCTGAGAGAGACAGACACAGAGAGAGAGAGAAAAGAATTTTCGCCGGTTATTTTCGGTCTATGACATCGGCGCGATGGAATCGTGTAATCTGAAAACGATTCCTGAAAACGTCGAGAAAGAGAGGTTTTTCGTTCTTTTACTCCTTAATTCTCCTTCGGCTTTTTGCTCCTCCTCGTCGTCGTCGTCGACGTCGTGCAGCCTTTTCACTTTCCTGCCCCGACCTTCATCATTCTTATTTTACTTTCTTTCGTTGGCTCTTTCGAGCGACTCGCTTTCGCAATGTCCTATATACTTTTAAAAGTTCTTAACGCTCAGAAACCCAATGGCACAACAGCCGATAATTATATTTGAAAGATATATACACTCGAGCTATTTGGTACGTGAGTCATCCAAGTCTGTGTGTTAATTATTTTTCGTTCTCTAGCGGCAATGCTCGCCTATACTTTATACACACCGGCACCGCGGAAACTATTTTAATGAGGCGGGAAAACTAGTCTCGGAAAATATTTCAGACTCCGCATCGTGTGTATATACATTCGTTTTATTATCCCTATTGATGGGATTCCGAAAATATTGCAACAGCTTTTTCCAAGTCGTTTTGTCTCGTTTCTTTCCTTCGATTATTATTAATCGTGGAAAATAACACAAGCGATAAATTTTTTCTCGATGTCAACTCGTGCCATTATCGATTTTCACGAGTGGTCCAAAAAATTCATATTCAATATGCAACCGACGATAATTGTTTCTCGGTATACGCGCGGAAAAACAAAACACGCATCGAATGCCAAGAGACGCAAAGGTCCTCCTCCCTCCTCGTAAACGCGGCGCACTCGTTTTATTCGCGAATTTATTATGCAATCGTTCCGGGGCGCATGCAAATTATAAGCACACATAAAATATCTCACAAGGAGAAGAGGAACGCGTATCGAGAGAGAGAGAGAGAGAGAGGGAGAGAGGCGCTTCGCTTAGGCCATGGATGGCATCGAGTCGTGCAGCGGCTCTGCGCGATCCTCGTGAAAAATGCAAATGCCGATTATAAACGAGTAACAGTCTCATTATATTAAAGCCGAATTCGAGTAATGGCTTCGATGCTTCTTTCTTCCATCGTCTGGGCTTTTTATATACACATACACACACGATACGAAGGTCTTTTTTTTGGGTCGCGGTGCGTACCTGCGAGTTCCAGCGTCCATTGGCGCGCATACAAATTTTTTGAGAGGAATAAAAAGACAAAGAGATACACGCGGAGGCGTAAGTATCTCACATACATTAAGTCGGAGCGTGGAGTTTAGAATTTACTCTTTGTGGGATTAATGCTGGAATCGAGATTGTAATAATAATTAGGGTGCAGAATGAATAAGATGTTGTTTATTGTCGATGAAATATAACTGTGCGACAAAAATATTTGGAAAGTTTGCGTCATCTCATATTTGCCATTCAAGAAACAATTGAATGCGTAGAAATAATTTCGTCGACTCTGGCAATAATATTTTATAAATTTTTAGATTTATCTATATAGATATAATGTTGCGACTTAATCATTTAAGTAATATTTTTGTAAATGATTAAATAAATCATAAAAATTACTGTTTCTTGCAGCTCAATGCTCGAACGACTCAACTTCCGAAAATGCATATAGCCTCTGTTGATTCGTAAACAAACAATGTACACCTACATCTGCACTCGGTTTGAAATTCGATTCCTCGTAACAGGCTGTTGACAAGATGTATATTTACATTGACTTTTTCAACCCACATTTATACAATCATTCGAATTTCCAACATCCAAAAAGTCACGTAACCTCCACCCAAGCTGCAACTAATCCACGCGCGATAAAACACAACATTAACCCACCTCCGTGTCTCTTCGAATAACAGCTGCAGCGCACGAATCTCGACTTTTGAGCGGTGCACCAGCTACACGCGCACCCAATATATATGTATATACATATGCACATCCCTCGGTCCGGCAGTCCGTATCATTAAAATTCATTAAAACGCGGCCGCGATTTCGTATGCTCCCTCGACTCCTTACAATAATCCCCAGCTCCTTCTTCCTACAGCTCGACGGACAGTGAGTAAGACAGCGGTAGCGCGACTCATCTTTTTCCTTTTCGTAACTCCTCCCCACCTCCGCCGCAGAAGATATGCGTGTGTGCAGCGTTCGCGTATAATTTCGGGCGATGAACGCGATGGGCGTATGTATGACTCACCGAGAGAGAGACGTGCAGAGGTTTTCGGGAATGAAGATGTTTCGTATGGATCGAGAGATGTTAAATAGCCGGGAGAGTTTGATGGGTCGTGCGTGCGTGCGCGATGCCAAGGAATTTTTGGCCGCGTGCTGCACGAATCCCGTCTCGATCGAGCCCCTTCCGTCGATATGAATTTATACCGCGCCGGCTATGTACGCAGCGGCTAACTCGATGCGGATTAATTTAAGGGCTGCGACTGTGTATACAGGTTTTGCTGTTGGTTTTTCAAAGCTCTAAACTAAAGCTTTTCATATAGTAATTTTGAGATTCCGCTTTAAAGAGGCCTTCGGAATTATGACTCTTTTATTTCCGAATGTGAATTTTCCTATACGGTGTATACAGCTCGAAATATATAATCGTGAAATGAATGAAATAAACGAAATAAGTGCAATTATGCTTTGATAATATTCGATACAGTCTTACGCTGCATTTGTCGAGATATATAATCCAGTTTTAATCTTCAAAATTACGGCTCAAAATATATAAATACTCATATAGGCGCTGCTACCAAGCGTACGAAAAGTTATGGTATTAAGCCTACCCAACCAGTTTGATTATCCCCCGCGGCTGCCTCTACACGCGCGAAATCCTTGAATCCAAAATCCACTAGGAATCTCCCCGCGAAAAGAGTACAGTGCACGATTATTCCAAGCCAAAAGCACGAAACCAAACAGTTTCAGAGTATGTACACATAGTATCGGAGAAAAGCTCGAATCTCTGAAAACGAGTTTCAGCTGAAGGCGAGCACGATGTTCGAGTGCACACAGCTGTTGATTAAATGCGCGTATCCGCGCGCGCGCGACCCGATGGGGCAATTAAAGCCTCCGTGAGCTTAAACGCTGCTGTGCTCGCGCGCGGACATAAGCTATAGAGCAATAACAATAACAGCCGCGCCGCGGCTATATAAGCTCGTAAAACTTGGCACAAATCAAAGCTCTTACGTGTGTGTGTGTGTGTGTGTCTATGTGTGAAAAATAGTTTACAACCCAGGAGGAGGAGGGAAAAAAACGGCCTTACGTAGATGCGCGGGGCGACTTTCGTTTTCTTCTCTCCTGCGCGCGGACTATATAACGACAAGAGCAAGAGAGTCGAAATATGAAGAGTCGAGCCGAGGAGAGAGAAAGAGAGAGAGAGAGAGAGGAGAGAGAAGAAGGGAAAAAGCCCGCACGAGCGAGGGAAGGGTTCCCCGCTATTTATAGCGACCCGATAATTGCCTTTCGATGCACGCGGCGTCTCCCGCACCGTTAACGTGTGTGTGTCTGTGTGTATACATCGCGATGTATAGAAATGCGCGGCGCGTGGAAACGGGCGCGACGTGAGAACCGGATTTTTTCGCCGTCTCCTCTTGTTTATGTACAGCTGCTCTTTCTCTCTCTCTCTCATTCTCTTGCCGTATTTCGAGAGAACGAGAGAGAGAGAGATTGTAAGAGCAGCCTAAATCTCTCTCGTGGTCTTTTTGTCGCGAGGTTATGCGCACGACCGCTGTTCTCCGTCTTGCTCGCTCTGGAAGCGGGAATTTCGTCGATCGGCATTCCGTTGGCGGGTTTTATTTCGTGGATATCTTACACGTGTTTTCGATGTGGCCGCAGCGCGCGGTGGAGCCTTTTTGTTCGCGGCGACGTATAGTCGTCCGCCCAGAGGGATAAAGCGTATCGGGTTGACTGTCCCGCGCGGTCGCGTATTAATTGAACGATAAGGGGGATTTATTTTCGCGGGGATCCGTTTGGATTTTTCGGGATCGAGCTGCGAGAAGTGCTCCTCGGGATTATCAAGCGCTGTTTATACATTGGTTTATTTGTTACGATCGTAAATGTCTGGTTGTATTCGGCCTTTTACTACTTAAACGCGCTTTGGGAGGTGGCAGTACGAGAGGTTCGTAAAATTATTCGGAAAAAGAAAATTGACGAGGAACGTCGTTTAAAAGTGCCTATTAATTATCACTTAAAATTTTTGCCGCTGTAATTTATGACTTCCATCCTGACGTCGAAGTAAAGTCTAAAAGTATTTTCCTTTATTTTGGGTTAGATAAATTATAAGGCTATATAGTTCTATATGCAATTAATAGTACTCAGCACTACTCACTTGCAGTCTGCTATCGTGTAATTATCGATGCAGACCTTTTGTAAGGAAATAATTTTCCATATCCTTGATATCCCATCAATGTGTGAGGAAATGTCTGTTCCGCCGCGTATATCGGAATCCTCGAACCCGCTATAGCGAGCAATTTTAACTTGACACTGAAAAGAAATCAAACCCTTGAAAGTTTAACAAAAAAAAGAAAAGAAAACATCTGTATGACGTAACGAGCAGCTTTCAGGATACGATCGATCGCTCGCCTACGTGTTTCCTGGATACCTGGGATAAAGTGAAAAAAAGCTTCGAACGCGAGAGCAAATTACTTACGATCAGCCGTAGTCTCTGACGTCACACGAGACGTCCTATACACATCGAGTAAAAAGCTGGTATAGAATAGGCAGAGAAAATCGAAGCTCGTGCATAACAGTAATCGAAACTTTCCGTGCCGGTCAGCTACTTAAGCATTCATCCCTCGAGGCTACGGTCTCTTCTTCTTCGCTCGCATGCGCGTCGATCGGACGCTGCGCGCGTTAAATAGCACGGGGCACGGGCGCAGTTGGTTTTTTCTCTCTTTTTTCTTTCACTCCTATACCTCGATGGCCCGACGGCGATACGCACGCGCGGCTCCTTAACCTATCTACGTGCGCGGTCGTAGTACGGGCCGCGATGTGACCCATGCCGCGCATAAGTATGCGCGCCCGAGACGCCCACGCGTGCGAAAAGGCTATCGCTGCCGCTGCCGCTGCCGCTGCCGCTGCCGCTACTGTATAGCGCCGAGTGCCGCATCCCCGAGCTTCGGTCGGCTGATGGCTTAAGCGCGCCCTGGAATACGGTCGATTTCGTCGGAAATAATGGTCGTATAAAGGTGTTTCGTAAGATTAAAAATTCAATTACGAAGCAGTCACCGATGTACTTAAGAGCACCCATGCACCAATTTTGTATTTTTTTCTTGTACCCGAAGAAACCTAAAATAGAGACAAAAAAGTAGGTAATTTTTAGAATGTCGAAATATTCCAATAGTTATTGTATGTTATTTCTTTTCAGGTTTGAACAAAAAAGAAAGTTTGGTGTGTGGGTCTCTTTAACCGCTTAATCACTAATCTTATACTTGAGTTATTATCAATTTCATTTTTACAGTTTGCGTTCTCGTATCGATGCGTACTTTCAAATTTAATAGACCTATCGATCAGTTGTCGAGAAAAACAATTACTTAAACAACATCTAAATGGCAAAACAATTTTTGAAGAAATCTCCACACCGTTGGTTGGAAATCCAAGTATCATCTGCATTCGGCTGGCGGCAGGATCGTCGGAGTGCGCGGAATCCCCCTTAAAGAGCCGCAAGAGTCCCATAGAGGAGCCAGAAATAGCTAGGCTCGCTTATCGGAGGAATTAAGGATGAGCTCGCGGCGCTTATACAGGGAGAGAAGAGAAACGAAGGGAGACGCGCGCGCGAGACTTCTCCGTAAGGGAGAAAGAGAGGAAGGTACGAGGCTTAATTTAGGCTGTCGACGACTCGCGGCGTGCGGAGGTGCGGATTTGCATAAAGAAACGTCCGTATAGACTAATTTATCAATTACGGGACGTTAGCGAGCACCGACGGAGGCTCTCTCGCTCCTGCAGTCGGCATAATCGTTGGAAAGCTATGTTATACCGGTGCGCGATTCTACCTTTCTGAAATTGACTCGTTTATAAGCTTCCGATATTCCTCTTTTACGGCCTCTGCGCGGCCGCTTTCCTTTTTGCGCGCGCGCCTCAGCCGCTCGATACACGAGCTGTGCTACTACTCGATGTGTCTATATTCCGCGGAGAGGATATATAGATATGCCTGATTAATTGCGCGCCTTATGGCTGCTGCGAATGGGCCAGGCAATTGGACTATTAGAATCCGCGTACAATGTACTCAATACCTACTCCGCTGTGAGGGATTATTTTTGACGCTGGCTATTATTTTTGACGAGATATGCAGTGCTTTTCCTGCCTGATTTTTCAATGAGACCGAAGGCTCTCAGCGAGGAACGGCCTTAACGGAGTGAACGATTTTTTTGATGTTTGTATTTTGCGGTCTTTCGAATCGATACTTTTGGCTTTTACGTTAATGTACATGCGTCTCGAAGGTCGTACTTCGTATTTGAATAATTTTTAATAACTTCGAGATTGAACTATTTTTTCTTTATTATAATTCTCGTGGAGCCAACACCTTTGCAAACAAACTCATGCATAAGTCATGACCGTAAAAATGAAAGCAGATCGATTGCACTCGTGGTAAGCCACAACGCACAAAAGTCCCAGAAATACCAAGCAGCGACTTCTTTAACCGAGATTTCCTCGACAATTTTCTTCCCTCTGCACCGGCCAATATAGAAACTTTAGCCTTGGCGAGGAAGAACAAATATTTAGGAGAGACCCCCGCATTTGCAAAAGTAAGTATAACCGATCGTAAATCAAGCGGTATCTACAGTCGGGAAAAGGAGGTTGATTATAGCGACAGGCGCGAGCGAGGCCTAAATATCCCGCGATAATTCTTTTACCCGCCAGCGCGTGTTTGCACAGCGCGCAAATAGGAGAGCAGATCCTCGAGCTACTACCGGCAGTGATATTTCGTTTATACGAGCTTCCAACTGCCTGCCGCGGCCTTCCTGCACTCCGCAAACCAGATTAACTTTTACTCCCATTAAAGTGAAACGAGACTTGGCTTATCTTGCGGCTCTCCGTGCGGCATTCATTCAAAAATCCGCGGCTCAATTAAGTATTCGTAAACAAAATATGCGGTATTTTATCGGTCGAGCTATATTAATCTGGATAAAATGACGATAATTTTCAAGCTGTATATAGGCGGTCCGAAATTTTCGCACGCAGAGAGAGAGGGAGAGAGAGAGAGAAAGAGAAGCCAGTCGAGCGCGACGCGCTATGCCGAGGAAATTCAGCGTGTACGTATACATGTATAAGCACAGGTGGTAGTGCTGGTATACTCGATTTCGCCGCGAGTGTATTCAGGCCAGTGCGAATTCAAATGAGCCGCCGCCGCCGCCGCCGCCGCCGCCGCCGCCGCCGCCCTGTGGCAATCGGAATGCGCGAGTCTAGAATGGCGAAATAGGTCGTGTGTAAGTACAGTCGATTTCTTTCCATTCTGCACTCTCTCACTCGTTGTGTACGTGCGGTGTAAGGGAGTCACCGGATATATGATACGCAAGGCGTATACGTATGGAAGAAGGTTCGCGTGCGTTTTTGTTGAGCGCTCGCACACCTATAGCATGGAAAAAGTCGAGTAAATGATATAGGCGCGCTGTGCGGAGACTGGCAGTGATCAGCTGCACTCTCGGAGAGCTATTTGACGCGGTAAACGCCGACTCGTCGAGGGCTAAGGCTTGCTTACCTTTCGAGCTGAGAGGCGCGCACGCACGTCGATTCCTTTTGTTTTATATATTCCTCGAGTAAGCGCAAGGTTCTGGAATTTGCTTTATTGCGGAAATGCCGATGATGATCGATGGTCTTTGTTGGGGTTACGACAGGTAATGATATGTAACTATATAAGGGATTGACTGCTTAGCGGCTGGATTGTATATTTAACATGTTCCGAAGGATCGAGCTAAGGCTTAAGAAAAGAAGGGATATTGCATGTCGACTGTCTTTAAATTGCCTTATCCTATAGGCTATACATATAGTGGCCGTGTATATTCAAGTTTTCACTGTCGTGTTTTGGGATTTTCAAGTGCCGGCTGCAGTGTAAGTAATCAAACGGATCGATATGTAAATGCATAAAGAACTTGACGTGGACGTGTGTAAATATGTGTTTATATAAGAAATATTTATCATCGTCATTTTATTGCCCCGCGATGGCGTTGGAAAATCTTCGCGCCAACCTTGTTTTAAAGGGAATTTCTTATGTTTTATTTTATACCAACTATTTATGACCAAAAAGATCGACGCTATAAGTGTGAAAGTATTCGCTTTATTTATAGATCGATTGAACCGCAATCTTTTAAGTTTAAGACTAAAAAAAAAGTTTAAATTAATCAATTTCGGAGTCGAAATTCTTGTATTACTCGTTCATATTCAGTTATTTCGCAATAATCGTATCATTTTCATTAGTTACCAAGTCTTACGATCGCTATCTTCTCCAAATAAAAAAGAAAAAGAAAAAGAAAAAGAAAAAGAAAAATAAGTAAAGTAAATGAAGCATTAATCTTAGATTAAATTTTCTACCGTCGACGGGGTAAAGCCCAACATCTATACGGAGCGAGTGCGAAAAGTAAGTGTTATATCAATCCATTAAGGCGTAAAGGTTCCCGCGCGGCGGCCTAAACGAGCTATACTAGGAACAAAGTGTAAGTATACGCACGCGGACTGCAGCGTCTCTCGTAAACTATATCCTCCCCCTTAACTGGCCGCAGCTTCTAAGCTCCTTAACTCACGCGGGTAAATGCGTGGCGCAGCTGCACTAACTTTTAATCGCTTCATTAAATAGCCGCATCGTAGAGGCTACTTACGGGCATTAAAGCTGCCAGAGACGGCGACCGAAAATCCTCTCCCATCTCCCCCCTCTCTATATAGCCTGACGTTTATTATCGAGCGAGAGAAAAGAAAGAAAGAAGAGTACATCAGGGGTTGGGTTGGGAATCGAGTGTTGATAGTCGCGGCGGCACGTCACCGACTATTACAATAAATAATAAACTTGCAAATATCGCGCGGTTCCTCGCGAAAAAACATTATAGATTCGGGCCTCGTTATACATGCGTTTGTGGGCAAGCTCTTTTCTTTTTCGCGATGGTTAGGTTCGACGATCGCTTTCGTGGGTTCTTGTGAACAGAGCGAGGGCCTCTCGCGTATAAGTGCAGAAAGTGGAATTCTTGTTCCCGTGCCATTGGCGTTAGGAGGGGTTTATAAAGTGTGCACAGGAGGAGAGAGAGAGAGAGGATATATGTGCGAGGAATTCGAACGGCGCCAAATCGCCGCGTGGAAAATAATCGCTGTCGTATACTTTTATTTGGCTATAGCTACTTGTTTTCGCGGCGAATGTTTGCCTTTTACTTCGGCTTCCCTCCTACTGATAATCCGATATGTTTGAAATTTCTTTTTATAGACGCGCATTTGAATATCTTGCACGATAATTCATATCGTTGCTAGTTCGCTTTCGTGTATTTTTAAGCGGTTGGACTGCAATTGCTTTTCTATAATAATGACTATTATATTTACCTAAAATGATTGATAAAATTCGCATTACAGGCGCAATGTATACGCGAGAAATTATCAGAGCATAAATTTTCCAGCAGGGAACAACTTTGCATCTTATCATTTAGAAACTATTGCGGTTTGCAAAAAAAAGGGAACGCAAAGTATTAATTGCCACTGCTTAATTTTATATTAATTTTCTTTATATAATCTAATTAAATTCGCATTTGGTGCGCTCCTCCCTCTCTCTTTCTCTTTCTCTGCCCAGTGTTTCTCAATTAAACATTCTTTCATAAATTAAATTGCATACTTTCACCGCGCTTTATAATAAAAACTTATGCTATCCGCTCTTTTTTCTTTCCTTCCAAATCCTACAGGTCGAATTATATAAAAAATATTTCATACTCGTTGCGTTATCATTTGGCCGCACAGTTATGTATGAGCTGGAAAATTCACACGTTTTTGCGTCAACATTGTTCTTTAAGTATATTTCTCGCGGGCTTGCAAAAGTTTTATTACTATAGGTAAACGAGCTATTTATTTTACATTTAAATAGCCGTTACGATATGCAACGAATAGAACTATTACAACTTATCATTTATAATTAGTAATAACTAAATGAATAATAATTTGAGATAAATTGAGCGTATTTTAAATTGAATATAATAATTTGTTTTGGGATCTTATTCAAAATTCTTCCATATACGATTCAAAAGCGCGTCACTTTACAAAATCTAATCGCAAAACTACTCTATACGCATTCCACCAAAGGAGTCGAAAGAAACCACAAAAGCACGACTCACTCGCCTCCTCGAAAATTCTCCAGCGCAAAAAAAAACCTCGACAGCAGCGCGTGCAACGAAAGAGGCTCTTAATAAAGCGATGACCGGGAAGCAGTAGTGGCGCAAAAAGAAACATGCTAAGTATACGCAGAGAGAAAAGAGTCGTACTTATAACGCTAAAACAAACTCGTGGCTGCGAGGCTCTGGTCGCTGCCGTCGCTCCGTCGCTGCCGTCGCTGGTCGGTTCGCATTGTCTCGCCTATATAATACGTATAGGTATAACGAGGAGCTACAATTTAACGATCCTCCGTGCACGTCACCTGCGTGTCTCGGGTGGGCCGGCAGCTCTTTAAAATTCAAATTTCGCATGATGGAAGGAGGAAGGATAAACGGAGGAAGCCAAAGAAGAGATCATTCCTGCACCGCTAACGTATAAAGGACGTTTCTCGGAGCGCGCGGCTCTTTATCCTCTCTTTGCTTTCTTTCGGCGACGCGCTCTATCGCTTTTTCGGGTGTGCACGAGTGTGTGTACACGGGCCGAGAAAGGATTTTAAAGGCGCTGCTTTGCCGCGAAGAGATTTTCAAAAGGTAGGCACACACGAGGCGTGCGTGCAGCGAGATTTGTTTGAGATGCGCGAGGCTCTCGGTGTATATGGTATTGCTGCGGGATTTAACGAGTCTTTGAGTGTTGGAGCTTCGAGGAAACGAGGGTTTCCATGTTGGCTTCAATTATTCCGTTCGCAAATGCAATTCTTTCGCAGATTAGCTTTTGGACCTTATCTCCTATGATTGACGTTTATGCTAATTTAGTCACTGAATATTGCAGAATAAATTCATGGATTGTAAATTATTGTGCAATATTATTTCTTTTTATCGATGTTACAATATTCATTAAAAATATCTGTTATATATTCTTGACAGATTTTATTAAAAAAAAAAAACATTCTTCTAACACTGTATTCCAAACTATTCACCTTCATACTTTATTCAAAATGATAATATTCGCTTTCCTTCGTATAAAACGCGAATGATTTATCGTATACTTTCTTCGTGGTAATAAAGTAAAAACCGTCAACGGGTCTCTTTTATGCAATCAATAGGTCGTCGTGTGGAAAACTTGTGAGTACATGTGAACAGCTGCCATTTAAAACACAAAAGTCTACCTATAGTTTTATTAACCAAGAGAGAAAACACTGAATATCACGCATCTTTCAAGTTTCGTGTAAACATATAATAAACTCTATTCATACCGTATCGCATTCGCTATATTATTTATTTCAATATACTTAACTTTTCAATAGCAACAACCTTCATAAAATACTAATACCATCGATAAACCAAACTTTCACTCTTATTAAAAATATAACGCTCTATATATAACCCATAAACATATATACTCGATTAATGGGAAAAAAGTAGCGCAAAGATGAAAATGGTCTCTCCTCCCTCCGCGCGCAGTCCGGTACATACACCGCATGTACACTCAAACACATCCTCGCTCGACTCGCCGATATTTTTACGAAGCCTTACGACACGCGCACACACACACACACACACACACACACACACGGCGGCCGGAGAAAGGCCTCGTAAACGCCGCTGTAAATTTCGCCGCCGCGAAACCAGCGGCTCTCTCGCCGCTATACAGCGCAGAGATGCGTCGCTCTCTACGAACAAGCGCAGCGCTAGCAGTTTAATTTCGGTCTGCCCTGGCTGACGGAGGAAAATTGGCGTATACGTAGTTTCTAAGCTCTGCATATATATTCTAATGGGAATGAGAAACTGAATTATTACGCGAGCAACTGGTGCTGCTGCTGCTGCTGCTGCTGTTGATGCTGCTGTTGATGCTGCTGTTGCGGTTTCGCCTCGTGATTGCTCGAGTTAATTGTGGTGTAACGGTACACACGCGCGCGCCGCTATATTCGTGCATCTTTTGACAGTTTTTTTTGTTGCCGTTGTTGTTCTTTTTCGCGAGAGAGCTCGGCTCTACCCCTAGCCCATTGTTCAGCCTAATGATTTTAGATGTAGAAATGGCCTGTGGGAACGGACCTCATTGATGTATGTGCGTGCGTGTTTGTGTTATGGGTACGTTTGAGATATGCTTTATATGCTAATGGCCGAGCGAGAGATGTTGTATGTACAAAGGCGCTCTGGATGGGTACTACTTTGTGCCTACTTTGTTCCTGTATGTTAGGTACTTGGGAAAAATCCAAATTATGATGCTGGTTAGAAATGAGTGATTCTACAGCCTATTACTTCTTTATGGCGCTTCGATTGTGCGCTTCGATAATATTCTAAAAAAGGATTATTACAAGTGCGTGTGGTGCTGATGGTTAAAACACTATATGCAATCTATAGAATCGAATTCTCGTATTAATTAAGGGGAAGCAGCTCTTTTATATTTACAATCAATTTATTACACGCAATATAAACCGAAATGCTTGTATAGAAAACTATAAAAAAAAGTCATGAAAAACATTCGACTTTACAGCTCGCCCGTGAAGCCAATGTGCATATACAAGCAAAAGCCTAAAAGTTTCGTTATATATTTACGACTGATTCGTCGATAAAACCCAAAGGTCGGCGCACTCTCCGCTTGCGCGCGCGTGGAAGAAAAGAAACACAAGGCGCTTACTTTATTGGTACATCCTCCACTTGGTCAACTGCACCGCGGCAAAAACGCAGGCAATATCTCGCTAGTCGATCGTAGATTTTTCCGCGCAAAACGACCCGATAATGCAACCGATAATTTTCGTCGCTCGTTACGTTGCGTTATTACGCTGCAGCCTCTGCAGCTTATATACGTATATATACACACAGACGCTTCCCGCCGAAAACGGTAAAAACACAAAGGTGTGAAAAGACGGTTGTAAGCCAAGAGAGAGATAGAGAGACCGGAGGCAAAGAGAATCGGTGACCGAATGTTGCACAACCGAGAGACACTTAAGTTTATATCGGTGGGGATCATTTCGGCCGTTTAAACGGTCTTTTTCAAAACACGCGAATATCGCATAGCCGCCGCCACCGCCGTAGCTTGTCGCTAGAGGCTATGGGAACGTGCAGTTGCACCGCCGCCACGGCTTTTACACCGGTATATGCATGTAAACCGTAAAAATTGAAATTAAAAAAAAAATTAGTTTTATTGCGCGAGCCGTTTTTATTGCTCCAGTCTCTTTCTTTTCAATACTCCCGTCGTAACGCATTATTGTTTTGTTTTTCGGCTTCTAAATATCCTTATACTTTGTGTGTATATATTGTACGCGCGTGTCGACATCGAATATCGATCTTTCTCCAATCGCGAATGTAACTACTGAATCGTTTTCAATTCTTGCAAATAAAATTACAGGCGTCCGAAAGAGAAAAGAAAAGGAGCGCAGCAAAGTACAAGGTATAAGTAGGCACATAACTCACTGGACAAAGTACACGCGTATACTCGCAAACGTCAAACAAAGGCGCATTCTTTCGCGACATTAGCTTCCCCCCCATCAGCGTAAAGTTCGCTCTCGAGCTGGAAAAGAACGATAAAATAAGAGACGAGCGACTCGCGACCGCAGGGAAATTTAGCGAGAAGAGAGACGATGGAGTGGAAAAAGGAGACGGCAATAATCGGCGAATGAGAGTAAAAGGTATATATATGTGTGTATATAAGAAACGGTAAGCATCGAGGATAAAGTCAATCGACCGCTGCTAATCCGCATACAACTCTGTTCAAACATCAAATATATACAGGTACACAAGCTTCATTCCACAACACAGTCGTACACTTTTGTCATCGAAGCGAGCTCGAGAAAAAACAAAAAAGATCGTATAGCTGCGGAAAAAGTCGAAAAGCGGTATCGGTGCAGGGCGTCTGCGGGCGGACATCGCGAAAGACAAAAAGAATGCTACGCGTGACGCACCGTTGAACGAAACAAAATATAAGCGCTCGGGACGCCGCGTCGGCATACTAAAAGCTCTAACGGTACACTACACGTATACACGCGCGGAAATCAGGGCCGCGGACGCGAGTAATGCTTTATCGGCCGTGGCGGCAGCGAAGGCAAGACACGAGTTGTGCAGCGCGGTGCAGCGCGGTGCAGCGGCCGCCTTATCTTGACGAGTTATTATTACGGAGGTATTATACGCATTGCCTGCGCGCTTATATCTGCACCTTCCGTATTTGCATTGTGCGGTCTTCTTCTCTTCTGTTCTTTTTTCGGCTGTAAGGACGTTCAACCCGCTCGCGGACTGTGGTTTTGCCTCGTTGGATATTTTTCGGCGGCAGCTCAAGTTTTCCGCTGTTGATATTTTTCGCGATACCGTTGAGATCGTGACGAGAATATAGATAATGAAGCGGAGAGCTTTTTGAAAGGTATTATTCGATTATACACTGCATGTATAAGTATGCGATATACTATAGTTATCAATGGTAATCATCAGCAACTCGAAAGCCCAAATTGAAATCCATCCAGCCCACAAAATCAAACCTCGCTCCCCGTAGTCTAATCAAATAACGGCGGCAAAACTAATGAGATATTCGAACTCGTACCACAGTCCGTGTACACTGCGCGCACAAAAAGCTTATACGCCTGCCAGACACACATATATATATACATTCGGCGAAAGAGCGAGTAAAGCTACGAAAAAGGAAAGCCGCCACCCAGCGGCGCAACAATAAACGCGACCAGCCCTGTATATATTTATATATATATATGTATAGAACATATCCAGTCGCCCATGGGCGAATTGCTCAGCGTCTCCCATTATAGCCGCGTGGCCAAATATTCGGCGTCATGGGAAAGAATTCGCGGCTACGCTGCGTTTGGGAAATCGACCGAGTGCGTCACGTTGTGTCGGGGCGGATATCTATATATAT
>UELU01140080.1:63171-80192 GCA_900490025.1 Megastigmus dorsalis | reverse complement strand
AAATTCACCCGAAAATGCAGCCTAAATCGCTTGCAAAAAATCATTAAATACAGCCGTAAATTAATGCTATTTTCCACCCAAATTTTATTCCAAAAATACACCCGAATTCGCCCGGAAATTCGGCCCGTTTTTCCGGACAAATCCGGCCGCATGTCCGGATTTTTGTCCGGAATTCCGCCCGAAAATTCGGCTCAAAATCCGCCCGGATATTTTCAATAGTGATTGGAAATAGAGCAATAAGCAGAAATCGGGACATTTAAATTATATTTGAGTAATAAAACCCATGAAAATGTTAAAAAAAACGTTTTATCTTCACAAAAAATTCAGTTGTTTCAGTAATGACTGATATGGGAAAATCCACGAAACTTTTGATATTTCAGAAAAATTTTTTGTTTTTTTTTTTAAATGCAGGCACATTTTTTATCTTAAATGTTTAACATAATACTAGGTATCTTATAAAGAATGATAATTCACTTATAATATATTACTCATTTTTTGCTTGTCTGAAAAAATTAGGCAAGAAAAAGCAAGAAAAAAAGACTAAAAAATCTGTATTTTATATTATAAAAATCTCTTATTGCCCATTTCAACATAAAAAAGTTCTTTAACCCTCTTTTGACACACTTCTGCGGTGCCACATACTTGACACACTGGGGTGATTCGTACCCCCAACAAATTAAATTATAACGACAAATAAACAACTGAATATTTTAACTTGCCAATTTTTTTTATAACTTTATAATAGCTTACTTTTTAAAGTATTGCAGGTTATATGATAAAAAAAATGAAATTAACAACAATAAAAAAATTTAAATATAAAAAAAAAATGAATAATATGACACTTTTTACAAAAAAAATCCTATCTTTTTTATTTTCTGATAAAAATGGCTAAAAATTTAACCGAGTTTGTTTAAGATATAGCAGTATAATAAAAAAAAATAGTATATCGGTGGATCTTTAAAAAAATGTATTTATTATGAGAAATGAAGGGAGGCATTTCATGAAAAAATTTACATTTTATTATTATCAAAATAAACAGCAATACTTATGGTCTTTATGTAATTTTTGTTTAGAAAATTTATAAAAAATGTTTTAAATCATAAAAATGAAGAATTAAAGTAACTTTTAATTAATTTTTTCACTTCAATTATTGACGCAGTCATTGCAAAGTGGAAAACTGTGCTCATTGCAAACGGGACGATGGCAAGAAGAGCATCCTTTTCTAGTTTTCCTGTCTTCTTTCCTGCTGCATAGTACGCATCGCATGGCTTGTGGCAGTTCAATGTGTTCGAGACTTTTCTCTGTAGCAACATCTTTTTTTAAGATGCTTGCGATGCCAACGCGGAGGTTCTTCCGGAGCGTACTTATGCTATACCTATACTCTAAATATGGTGTTACGATATGGACATACACATTATCGAGACAATGGATCGCCGTAACTTTTTCTTCATTTCCGTCCATTTTACGTTTGCAGGAAGTGTTTTGCTCCGAATCGGCGCTTATTTTCATCGTAAATTTTCGCGCGTAGATTTCACAACGCACATACATTTTATGTACATTCTAGAAAAGTGTTTCCATACCTGATATTCGAGAAGGAAATTTTGTTTCCCAGACAAAACCATTTTTGCCTCTTAGCTTTGTTGAAGGACGTACTCGAGCACGAGAACTTACGAGTCGTTGGCTCAAACTTGCCTCCTCCATATCCTCCATTTCGATATCACTATCTTCATATTCGTCTTCTGACGCGTAAGTGGAACCTTCGTTGCTCGAACCATGTTCGTCGCCACTTTGCTGGATTAACTCCTCCTGATTTTCGTCAGCTTCCAGGAGCTCTTCACGCATACGTCGAGGCCGCAAATTATACGACATCTAATTAGGTAAAAACAATGTTATTTACGGTAAAAAAAAATGAGAGATGATATGACATAATGTACTCACTTTTTTATTCACTTTGATGATAAAAAACAGTAGAAAAAATATGCACTCCAATTTTACAAATTCAACCTTACTTGACACACTGGGGTACAGACGACCCCAGTGGATTTCGGATAGTTGCCGTGAACAGACTGACGCTTCCCGCGTGATGCCAATTGCTTGAAAAGTTAATACTACTCTCGAACTACTAATAGGTGGTGCCACATATCCGATTTTCTCAGGTCGTAGATATTTAAATTAATGAAAATTGAGCTTGGGGTCGTTTGTACCCCTGTGTGTCAAACAAGGGTTAATGGTTATATTATAAATCAGCAATGTTTATAAATTAGATTTATCAAATAAGGTTAAGAAAGCTTCTACCGCTCGTAACGAAGGTACTTATAAGTGTAGAAATGACAACCTTTATTTTAGGAGTTATAAAAACTGTTTTTCACTAACGGAGAGTACCCCAGCTCGCGGTATCGTTTCCATAACCCAGCCGTACGTTTCTATAAGCGTCTATTTTCGTTGCCCGCGCTGTGACCACGTGTAAACTCTACGGCTGTCTATTCTCTCTGGCGGACACGCGCAGCCTCTACGGCTCTCAGTCTATCTTGCGGCGGCGTGCAGCCTCTACGGCTCTTTGTTTCCTATACTAAAGTGTATCATTTAATAACCTTCTTTCCGTTCTTTTGCAATCTGTAAATTTCCGAAACTGAATAAGTCTGGGTTTTTTATGCCGAAAGGCTTTTTCCCAAATTCAGTGTTTATTCATTCAAGAATCGACCTTCCAAGAAATTATAAATATATTATTTTAATATCATTTAAACTAACGCAATCTAATCGGATTAAAACAAAAAACAATAAAGAAATCACAATTCATACCACCTGAGCCATGATAGTACATCGTCTTCGACGAAACAGTTGCAGTGCTTAATTAGCGGCAGCTCTCGGCGCATTCACTGCAGCTCGTATCGAAGAAGAGAGGTACTTAGTTGTCTGATTAAGGACGTTCATCAGGTACGTAGGAAGTCAAAACAAAGTTGCAGCAGACTTTCTATTTACAAAGATATTTAACATTTTCTATTAACGTTATTCTATCAGATCATTATATAGTTAAATATTGTATAATTAATTTCAAATAACTTACGCTGTGTCAAAATATGCGAAGTGGCCGCTATCTTAAATAATGGACGTTATTCTGCTTAAGCTTAGCTATTTTATACAAAAAACATATAAATTATAAGTTTTATAGTTAAGCTAACGAGTTGTACAAGGTCTCAAAATATTCGCTAAATATTCTTTTACGTCGTGTAAAAGTTTTTCTGTAAATTGTTCGTTAATAACTATAACTCTACATAAGACTCAATGTTAAATTGAAAAAAATTATTTTATTGATATCTCATTAGTAAGGGTACTAAACAACTTAAAATTTTAACACGTTGTTTAATATACAATAATAAACTTATATTTCTAATTTCATCAAAATCTGTTCGTTAATTCTAAACCTGATGAACCTCCTTAAGTGAGATTTTGTGGTGTGTAATACTTGACAGTTTCGAAGTAGACGAGAACGAAATGGGATCCAATTTCTCTCACCCCCGAACAATGGTAAGTTGTAAAATATTACGATTCGGGGCCTGCACTTATAGCTGATGAATTGTATATTTTTATAGCGAATGCTTATACTTACTTAGTACTATTCTTTTTTCAATCGCAACTCTACGTTATAGTTGCCATTGTTATCGAATAGGACTAAACTTAAATAACTAAAAAACGTGCATCTTCGACTATAGATTAACGCTACTGTAGAGTATATTTCTACATTAAAATCTACCTGTTTTTGGGCTGACGAGGAATCGACGTGGATATTTTCAATAGGGTACTGTGCTTTTGCAATTGTGCGAAACCAATTTCTATTAGAAAATAGTCAAATATCGAAAGAAATTTAAATTTGTTATAAGACGCGCGAATCGAAAAATATCGATAACGCGTTGTGTCTTGAAAATGTTTTCGGGAGTCCGGTAACGTTCAAATATACTTTTTCTTTCTTCTTTATATTTTATTGGTTGTATGTTATAAAACACGTTTTACCTTTACTTACCCGGTAAATTTCTTTCGTGATCGTTAAAGCACTGTAAAAAATTTTTATTTGATTTAATTGCTTTAATTGACACTTATTTTTTGTTCTCATTGCCGTTAGGCACTGTGCAATTTTTTAAACAATAATTGGGACCCAGTCCGTAAGCTCCAAGTCGCGAGCACGAGAAGAATTTTCAGGACAAAGAGACCAAGGAAAATATTGGAAATGGCACTATAGGTGAGGGCGTAGCGAAACACATCATCTCTGTTTGAGGTTCACGAAGAATCCCGGCTAAATCTAGAATGGAGTTGTTTTTATCGAATTTTTTCTTATCATTAGATACCATTTCTCGGAATTGTGATTTTGCCAATTCAAGTTAACAAAAAATTTTTAGAAATAATAAAGTAATTGTAAATTACATTACACAATGTTTAACAATTGTATTTTGCTTCTGGTTTTTAAGTAATGTTTCTTGATTATTTGATTTACTATTTATTTATGCATACATATACAATAGAATTCCAAAATTTCTTTTTATTATAACACCCCTTTGTACTTATCTATAATGCACTAGAAACTTCAAGATAAATAAATATTTGAAAAATTCAATAGAAAATTATTCTATATTTTTAACCTTTGTTTGCTTTACAAATTGTAATCATTTTTTGCATATTCTTTTTTCATAAAGTTCAATAAACATTTATTTAAAAATCAATTTCATCTTTTACGTTGAATCATTCATGTATTATCATATTATATGTTATTATTAAAAAAAATGTCTTATATTTTGTAAGTAAACTAAAATTACACTACTCAAATGTGCAAATATTTTACAGCGAACAACTCTGAAGAAACTCAGGATAATAAAAGTTGTCCCAACAATCATCCCGGTCAACTGATTTATTTTCAAGGCAGACCCTGTAGAGTTGTGGTCGAACGTAAGTTAAAATGCGGCCACAAAGTGCGAATGCCATGTTCAAGCGATCCCGAGACGTTTCCCTGCTATATCGAGGTGCCTATACAACATATTGACTCTTATTGTGTCAATAAATTATTGTTGCACTTACTGTTGTAAACTTATTATAAGTGGTCATTTGAATTTTAATTACTAAATTGAATCTAACCATTAGCCGCATAAATTAAGGTACGGTTTTGGGGCCACCAACCATGTGTGCACGGTACACGATGAGTTTTCCAACGACCCAAACTACCAACCCTGTGCACACAGTGCATAAAAAAAGAAGCGCCGCAGGCGAACAACATTGTGGCCGGGGGCTTAGGGGTTTTCGTTTATTTTTATATAGAAAAAATTTATTTTTTAATCAGAGTGATTATTTCTTTGGTAGCACGCAAAAATATGTACTTACACACATGCATATTTTGCGTGTTACTAAAGATATAATCACTCTAATTTAATAATTTTTTTTTCTATATAATAATTAAAGAAAACTCCTGAACCCCCGACCCCAAAGTTTTTCGCCTGCGACGCTTTCTTTTTTATGCATCCTGCACGTTGCATCGTGTACCGTATACACACGGTTGGTGGCCCCTGGATAGTGCCATAAATTAAAGGCAGTCCATGAATAAAACTATTTTGTTTTATGGATTTTAGGTTGATGCCATTCTACCTCATTGCAAGCATACCTTTACAAACAGTGTCATGAACCTCTTGAACAAAGTAAATGCATTTATCCTTGCGAAAATCGTTTGCCATGTGGTCATGTGTGTAATTTAAAATGTCATGTTACTAATGATCCAGACCATATAGAGGTATAGTGTAGTATATTTTTTATCATTAAAATAATGTATTATTAGTAAAGTTTATTCCTAATCTTTGTGATTGTTTTTAATATTATTTCTTCGATTGATAGTACAACTGTAATAGGGATTGTCCAAAATACAATCTAAGATGTAAAAAGAAACACTTTTGTAAAAAACGATGTTCAGAAGAATGTGAACCATGTCCCATATTTATTGATCAAATTCGTTCTTGTGGACATTATTACGCACAAATACCATGCTCCCTAAATATAGAAGAGCTTATATGTAAAAGAAAATGTACTCGTACAGTATAAGCAAATTGTGGACACAAATGTACGTTGGAATGCGGGGACATTTGTGGAAATTGCCCAAAAATAGTAAGTAAAAATTTTAATTTAGAATTAGATTCTCATTTTTCCCTTGTACCATGTCTTTCACCCCGTTTATATTAACTCGCATTCTTGTCCGTCTGTCTGGGTGTAATTTTGTTAATAAATAATAAATAATCATTTTTAGGTGGAAAAATTAAGTAGTTGTGGCCATAATATAAAAGTAAAATGTTGCGAAGAGGCAACTGCCTCTAAATGTGGTAGGAAATGTGAAAAAACATTAAATTGTGGACATCCCTGTACCAAAACATGTAAAGAAGTGTGTTCCACTATATGCCAGCAAATGGTAGATGTGAATGCAGCAGGATTATGTGGTCATAATATTTTATCAGTGCCTTGTTATTTGGAAAAAGCCGGTATATATCCAATTAATAAAATTTATAATTTTGTATTTGGTATTGTCTACTTTACAGTTTATAAATACTTTTCATTTCATTAGATTCCAATTCTCGAGAAATATTGAAGTATTGTCAGGAACCTTGTGGAACGGAACTAAATTGCGAACACATTTGTGGAGGAACATGTGGATAGTGTAAGCAAGGACGCTTACACATTCCTTGCATCAAAACTTGCACGGAAATCCTAGTTTGTGGACATCAGTAATAATAATTGTTTATATTTTCAAAAGTTTAATACTGGTAAAAAGTTTTTACCGGTCGATTTAAAGACGCATTAAGATTTAGTGTTTCTTGGAGACTTGCTCTTACAATCAAAATTGTGAAGCTTTGCAAAGTACGCAAATTGAAACCAACCGTTTAAAAAAATTGTATCAATCAAGGAGACGAAAATCACTAAAAATTTAGGAAAATGCATAAGCCTTTCAAATTTAACCGTCTTTTTTCTTTTTTACACTAGGTTATCAGTTTGTAACTTTATATTGCTTTATTATAAGACGATAAAATGAACTTACAATTACTTCAGATTACTTTTACAATATGTTACAGATTAAATACGTGCACCACCTGTCTTAGTGCTTAACTCGGCATTGAATAAGAAAATTTGTTTTTTAAGATATTCTACAGCATTATCTAATGTGAAAACCTCACAATTTATAATATCAAACATCAGATTGTCGATTGAAAGTGTATTCAGAATCAAATATTTCTAAAGAGTTGAAAAATCGTGAAATACTGTGCGCCTATATAGATATACTGCAGCATGTTTTTAATGATTTTGAACAGTTGCATCTTAAAAAAAGCATCGCTTGTTCTATCCGGCTTTTGCCCTATGATTCGTATTGTTATGTTACGTCGTGTGTTAGTTTTTCTAAAAAAATCCTAAGAAAGTTTGGTTTGTAATTGAACGAAACGTCTCGCCGTGGGTACTCAGTATAGACTTGCTATGTTAGAATATGAAATTTTGAAGCTCAAAATCTCCCATTTTCATGCCGCTTGGGGGTTAAAGCTTTTAACCACGTATAATGAATACCTTATTAAATATATTTACCAATTTTCAAAGATTTTTTTAGTTAATCTATAAATTAACTTTTCAGAAAATTTTTCATAACTCTTCAAAATTAGTGATATGCAATTCCAATTGTAACTTCTCTTGAATTAAGTACCAACAATTCCTGTATTTTTAAAACAATTAAAAAAATATAATTATTTGTCACGTTTTAGGTGTGATGAACCATGTAGGTTACATAATGGACCAAGAATGTGCCCACCTTGTAAAAAGCTTTGCGAACTTAAATGTCCTCATAGCAAATGCAACCATAAATGCGGAATGCCTTGCACACCTTGTCAGGTACTTAATAGGATAACATATTAATAAAAAGAAAAATTTTAGCACCAGTGATTTTAGGTCGTATTTTTTGATGCAGATAATTAGAATCATGTAAACTTAAATTTTAATTACAGAATTTTGATTACAGAATAATTGAGACAATTTATTCTATTTGTCTACATTTAAAAAGAAGGAAAACAATATAACTTCGTCGCATATATATATACTGATTCCTAATTAATAGATTAAATCATTATTCATTTATTAATTAATCAATTGAGCAAGCATAACCGTTAAAATATAAAAAACTACTGCTGTATATTAATAATTATCAGTTAAAGGTTTTATAAATAATATTGATCATTTAGGAAGAATGCTCCTGGGGATGCGAACATCGAAAATGCAAAAGGCGATGCAATGAATTATGCGATATAGAATCTTGCAGTGTGCCATGTAAGAAAATGCTTAAATGCAACCACCCTTGCGTTGGTTTTTGTGGTGATCCATGTCCGCCATTATGTAGAATTTGCGATGAAGAGGAACTGACAGAAATATTTTTTGGTAGTGAAGATGAACCAGATGCAAGGTAAAATGGTTAATACTTACTTGTTTAAACACAACACTTATAAGTTTGTTACAAAAAAAAATCTATACTATTATTACATAGTATACCGTTATTAGAATATCGTTTACTAGATATTGACTACGAAACAAAATAACTAATTATAAAAACATTATTTACTTGAATTTATTTAAATATTTTTTATAGATCACTATTATATCGATTACATTTTAACATCATTTCTTTTAAAAAATAAAATTACTATGTTAATAAAATTAATGTGTTATTTGAAACAAATCGTCACGTTTTATTCTTAATACCCTTACAGATTTGTACTTCTAGAGGATTGTTCTCATTGCATAGAAAATGAAGGTTTACTGAGATGGTTAGATCAGTTTAAAGACTCTGTACAAATTAAAGCATGTCCTAAATGTAAAACGCCAATTATAAAATGCATGAGAGTCATGAATCAAATAAAGAAGAACCTACAAGATGTATTTCATGTAAATGAAATGATATTTTATGGTAATATTGGAAAGGATTTGTTATTAAGGAGACAAAGGGATTATATGCAAACTTTAAAAGATATGCTCGAAAATCCGACTACTGCAGGTAGTTATAATAGTATATAAATATTTTGATAATGTAAGAGCTTAAAAGATTCTATACGACGGAGATATATAGCTTTGTAATTCAGATTTATCATCACTAAATTTTTAACCACACAGTTTAATAGAAATATTCTTATTTTAAATTTTAGCTTTCGCAGAATTATACAAAGTAATATCAAATCTAATGGAATACGATAAACCAGTAAGATGTGAGAAGAGGCAAATTCTATGTTTCCAAGAAATTGAGGATTTAAGAGTTATAATTGAAATTTTGAACTGGATATTTACAATTCTAAAAAGTATTACAAAACCTACTGTTAATTCCTATAAACTTGTGGAAATGCAAGTCATTTGCAATCACTACCTACTGAATTGTGTATAACACAACAAGAAATCGATGATTTTCATTTAGAAGTTGGCCGTTTAAGTTGTATGGTAAGCTATCGAACATTGTTTATTAATGTATATACAAATATAAATTATATGTATGTACACTCAAGTTTGATAAACAGCATTTTAGACTTAAATAGATAGAGAAACAGTAGCGGCGCACCTAAGAGAGATTATAGAAACAATAATTGTTAATATACACAGAAGCCTAAGAATTTTCTATCATATTTTATCCGTATTGAATATTATAGAAAAATAAACTACTAATGCGATAACTAAGGATATGGATCCTGGATTTTCTTGAGACTTTCAAACTACATTTTTTTAAAAAAAAGTGTCGAGAAAATCTAGGATTAGATGCCTGAAATACTTAGGTGCGTACCGCTTTAAATACTATGCCATATAAGCTGTTTCTCACTTAATCATTCGTCAAATAAACGATTAGTTGATTTTGAACGAGTTGCAATTTGTGAATAAAACTTTTACTATTATGAAAATACAACGAAAACTTACTTTTCAGGCTGAAATATGTAAAGTCGATGCTGAAAAAATAAATGATGGTCTTATATATAAGGATTATAAATCTAGGTACAAGCTGTAACATTGAAATTGCAAAATGTACAAAGATTTACCGAAAATACAGAAAAAAAAATACGTAGTGCTATAATGAAACTGGGAAATTCTAAGGAAGATATTATGCGTAAATATTAGATGATTGTTAAAGCAATGGGCTTCACTAAAGGGCATTGGTTTAAGTGTCCTAATGGACATTTTTACACAATTGGAGAATGTAGTAGTGCGTTGCAGAAAAGTAGATGCCCTGACTGCGGAGCAGCTATCGGTGGTGAAAGACATAGGCTACTGAGTGATAATGCTTTAGCTTCAGAAATGGATGGAGCTAGTCATCCCGCTTGGTATAAAAGGCCACATTAACAATAATTAATTTTTTTATAAATTATTAGTAAAGTAAGAACAAGAACTAAGTTTAATTGTTTATGTCACCAACATTTTTTCTCTTTCTATTGTAACTTATATATTTGAACATTATTACACAGTAGTATATATAAGAGGCGCAAACCAGAGAAGTACATGTAACGAAATTGGCGATGAAAATTATCGGGCTCTAAAATGGTCAATCGGTAATCAAATGACAATATTTTCATTGTAGAATGTTGCCAATGAATAACGTATGTATTGTGTGATGCGGTATCAAACTCCTATAAAATATTAATAGACGTTAAATGCTCGTAAAACTTTATAACTAAGTAAAATAACAACACCAATCTTAATTTTGACGAGGTAATTTATTTAAATTTTTGCCAACATTTCGACCATTTCGTGTATTGTCATCTTCAGGGCACAAATTCCTATAAAGCTGAGGCTAAGTATTGAGCTCTGATATCAGATACCTACATACATGCATGGCAAAGCCTAAAAACAATTGATGTCATTGTATTACAGAAAATTTAACTTTGCAAAACTTTGAAATTTAGCCTGTTGATGAATCATCGTAAAACTATATTAATTGCTACGCCATTTTCGTACGTCTTTTATACTGATGAAGATGCTGTATACCTAGCATTAAAGTCTCCAAATGTTTTTATACACATGCTTATAGTAATGCATTTAAATCTTTGAGTAAATTGATTTGATAATTGTAATTAATTTGTTGATTTTATCCGGAGACTGAACAAATAATATTTACTAATTTGATATGAATATTTATACTCACTTAATTGGATGGAATCGCAAATCGACGCCTATCGACTATAGCTATTAATTTATTTATACTTCTATGTGTTTATAGCTTAATAAAAAATATAATATCGCAAGTTTATTATAGATTTACTATGCACATCTTTATTTACAATTTTTAACAACCAACTTATACTAACTTATATAACCTATAACTTAATTTCTATAGGTCTAGATAACTGATTTTTCGAAAAACATTCTTGTTTTTTAATCTCCGTACTTAATTATACACTTTACTGTCTATCCCTATAGGGACCGGATGACCTGTATCCTTGGCTATCTTCCTTTGGATTGTTTCCAATTGAGTTACATTAGTCGATTTTATTTGTTTTCAACAATTGTGCATTATTGAACTTCTTACTTTTATTATGAATATTATGGAACTCTCTGATAAGCAAAAAATAAATGATATCCAAATTAGGCCCTAAATAGAATATTTACTTAGTATATAATACAGATACGGTTGTAAATTTGTAAACGGGTTTTTAGTAGGGTTTGATTCCATTTAATTATATATACGTACATATCTAAAACAGTTTTCTCAGTACCTAATCCGGGTCTGACTAAGTAGGCGCGACAATCATAATCGGGATCTAGCCGGGTATTCTAATCATAGACTGATTTCTAGTAATCTTATGAACCGATTGATATACTCGGGCAAGTAAAAATGTATATTTTTCTTTATTCGAATAAGATGCATAAAATAAGTCAATTATATCAATGTATAAATACAAAATACAGTAGAAAGTAAAAAAAGGATGGCGACAGCACTCGGCCGAGTCCCAAATCGGTCACCAATTCCGCTCAATTCACGCTGCTTTATGTGCTATCTTGGCAATGATCGGACGAGAACTCGTGTGTCCAGCTGACGTGGTATGGACGTTGCCGATAAATAACATTTGTATCGAGGTGTTGCAGCATCATATTTCTGTAAAAGCAGCCGTAAATACTGAGTTCTAATCAGCTTAAGTAAAAATTATATTGTGTATAAGGATGAAAAAAGGACCCGATCAAGATCTTAACGACACTGATCAGGGCCTGATTAACATTGGTAATACCTTTTGAATCAAGTCCTGATATCTTAAGAAGTGGTATAACAAACTATAAATGATGTTTAAAAATTAATTAAGCGCAGAAGCCTTGAAAAGTAAAAAAAGAAATTTACAAAGAATTAATTTAACAATACGTCTTCAGGCCATCGCACAGTTGGAACATCCAGGCCTGACCCAAAAAGAATTGCAAGCCTCACGTGCCTTTTATATTACCGGCACTCCTGATCCGAGTATTTTATTTATTTTATTTACACTCGGCACTAATAAATGAGTATTATTTATTAATGAAGTAAAGCTTTACTAGCATATCTTCTAACAGCGGTCCATGCAGTTTACCTATATGCTGTGTTGCACTGAATAACATTTATATATTTATATATAGAGGTAGTTTTTTTATTACTAAGAAGAGATTTCTTAAGATTTCTTTAAGAACACTAAAAGTGACATTCAACAACACTTTGTATATATTAAGGCGGTAATATCGTTTAACTTTTATTTCTACAAATTCATAACAATAATTATTCAAAAAAATTTAAACTTCTTCCACAGCTGTTTAAGGGTTAGAAGGTTCTGTCACTGGTTAAAAAATTCAATTTTTTGGATTTATTGAAAAATAACCTGTATACTTACCTACTCCATATTTTAACAACATGAAAAAACTGGATTTTTTTTCGGTATAAATTGAAAATATTTTGGGCTTATTTTAATTTGTTTAATTTTAACAGTTCGATCCTTATATGTTACAGTTTTTTTTGTGTAACGAGTTTAAACTTTGCAAGTATAGGTATATATTTTCAACAAAAGTATTCATACTGGTTTAAAAGGTAGGTAAGAGGGTTAAATTGTACGTATATATATTACTTGCTACATTTTATTATACTAATTTTAAACTTAATATTAACTTTTATACTATACTGACACTATCGCATGCATAATTAATTCGATGCGACAATTGAAATTCGAAATATCTGGAATAGGACTTTTACATAAGAGATAATGGTTAAAAACTCTGTTTAGCACACTCCAGCTGAGAGTGCCCGAAATCCATGCTTTGCGTGAAAAGATTATTGAGTCGTACTATTACCACCATCTAGCATTTAAATTATCTATAATATATATATACCCAAACTGCTACTGTTACTGCTATACGGCTACGATTACGGCTACTACTATACGGTTACTACTCGTCAAACAAATATAGATAAAACATGCGAAAAAATTCTATCTACTACTCTAATACTTATCTCTGGCACAGTAACATAATAGATATTTGCAGAGACAATTTTCATATAAAATTCGATGAGTAATAGTACGCACATAAGCAACAGTATAGAGGTCAGATCTTGGGTCAGATGCAGTGAAGGCGACAGGTTTACTTATATTTATATTAATAAAAGTATCATTATACCTACAAGGTATACCTAGTTCTATTCAAATGAATATAGTGCTTCACCCCATAATGTACTATATTTAGACTTATCCATAAGCCTATTGAAACATCCCCCTCAAAATATGAATATCTTTTTTTAACGAGTGCGTAAAAGTTAAAGATTCTGTGTATATATATATATATATGTCATTTCAAAATTTAAATAAACTGTTAATTTGATTCGCGGGGATTTGCGTTGTATTAGAAAACCGATTTTTTTTTCAATTGTAATATTTAAAATTTTATTTTACTTACTCATAATGGACATTCGAAAATTAAGTATACTTACAAAATTAAAGTGGAACTGAGGATATAGGTAGATTAAAAATCTGATTAGCAGTTGTTTAACAAAATAGTGCTACAAACTTTTGCCTCGACTCTTGCTAGAGCTCGACTAAGCTATATACACTTGTCGACATCCACCCCCGCACGTATACACTCTATCCAGCGCTGTCTGAACATATTATTCTCCCTCTTTTAGCGACTCTAGCGAGGATTCTATAGGCTCTAGCGGACACTCGGAAGTCGGAACGGAACGCATCGGTCTTCTGAATCTCCACTCAAGATGTCAGCATCCGCCTGTGCACCTGTATACATATATATGTGATATAGGTAGCTGGTAGCTGCACTGCAGATCGACCGATCCAGTCGCGGATTCCCTTCCATGCCGACGGCAGAGCATCACCGCTGCATACACACCGCGCGCGGCTATACCATACGTCCGTACCCTGCGTGGTCGTGTCGCGCGCTCCTGTTTCCGCGCAGCTGATGGCTGCAGCATTTAAATGGACATAGAGGCCGCGAAGCTTTTCGCCGCTCGCGCCACACGAGGCTCTCGGCGCGGCGCTGCATGCCGTGTGCGTTCGGGAAAATGGCCGATAATACGCTGGGCCATCAGCAGCAGCAGCAGCAGCAGCAGCAGCAGCAGAGCCGAGAGAAAAGGGCAGGGACGTGTCGTGTCGAGCTGCTCCCTGTGTGCGCGCGCGGCGCCGCCGTTAAATCCACGGATAGTGTGCCGTAGTCGTCGTCCCAGCGATGAACCACTGCTAGTCGTCCTCTCTCCTCTCGGTCGCGCTCTGCTCTCTCCCCGCCCTCCCTTGTCCCCCCTTCCGCTTGTCCGTCCGCCCGCGGCCCGTCTCGCCCCTCTCTCGCTCTCTGTAAGCAGCCGCCAGTGTCACCGTGCCTGCCTGCGTGTTTGTGTGTTGTGCGTGTGTCGGGAGAGCCGCCGAGGAGCGAAAGAAAAAAAAAAGAAATCTTTTTTCGCCCGATCCTCGCGTTGCGCGCGCTCGACTGCCAGCAGAGACGTGTGGACACGAGAGCACACGGGACATCTTTTCGCGGCCCCGCGACACTCACGCGCGTTTCAGTCTCTCTTGCGGTACTGTGCGCGACTCTACATCATCGAAACGTGGGGGGAAAAACAGAGTTAGTGTGCGCGGTCCTTGTGTGTGCGCGTGTGTGTACATGTACGCGGGTGTCATACGTGCGGCCAGTGTGTACAAAAACGAAGAGGAGAGGCGTGCGGAGCAATAATATAAAATTCAAAGAGACAGAAAGAGAGAGAGAGAGAGCAGAGCAGAGTATATACACCGTGTGTATACTACTGACTGCTATACGTGCGCGCCGCCGCGACGACGTCCGCTGCTGCACACACAACACTTGGCTGCTGCTCTCCGTCGACGCTCTCTCTCTCGCTCGCGAGTGCGCGCTGCTTATACACATAGACGGACGTGCAGCGCGGCTGCTCCGAAAAATAAAGCACGCGAAAAAACGCGACGAAGAGAGAGAGAGAGAGAGAGAGAGAGAGAGAGGTAGAGAAGGAAACGCGAGAAGTCTCTCCGTGCGTGCAGAGTGTGTGCGTGCGGTTAAAAGTACGTGTGTGTCCAATATCCCTCTCTCTCTCTTCTGCTGGTTTCTCTCTCGCGCGCGAGCGGTCGCCTCTCCCGATATATACAAATACAATCGAGAGCCGCCAGGAGAGTGCGTGCATTAAAAAAGAGTAGTAGTGTGTAGTTCAGTGCGAGTAGCAGCAGCTGCAGCAGCGACGACGACGACGACGACGAAGATAAGGAGAGCGAGGAAGAGAGAGAGAGAGAGAGAGATGTACACATAGAGCGAGTGCGCGAATGTGTCGGTGACTGTGCGAGACTGTGTTTGTGTCGTTCGTGAGTGCCAGCCACTGAGCCACGGATCAGATGTATACCTATACATAAAACACACAAGTGGCAACAATAGCAACAGCAGCAGCGGTAGCAGTGGCAGTAGCAGAAGTAGCAGACTTCCTTGCGGACTACTACTATTTGGCTAAAGAGTTGCAACGGGCCCCTGCCGGAGGTTGGAGAGGTAAACAAGATTGCGTCTCATGCTCTGCTTTTCAGTACTATGGCTAAGTAATTTTATCCCCTTGTCGAATGGATGAAAGTAACAAAATTGGGAAAGAAAAGGGAGTGCATGTGCAGCAGCAGCAGCAACAGCAGCAGCAGAGCAGCCACGTCGACTTCCGAATAATTTTCTCTTCCGCTTCCTCTCTCTCTCTCTCGTGCAAACGGTGCGCACTCCTTGTCTCTCTCTCTCTCTCTCTCTCTCTCTCTCCCTTCCTTTTTTTGTAGGTTATAACTCTCGCGGTAGCGCGAGAGCCAGCCGCCAGAGCAGCTCTCCTTCTGTCTCTCTCTCTCTCTCTGTCTCTCTCTCTCTCTCTCTACGTGTGCACGGGCCAGCACCGTCATGCCGTGAGCCGCTCTGTATATATATATATACACACTCCTCTCTCGCGCTTTACTGACATTTCCACCGTCCGTCCGCGCGGCTGCCGCGGCATACTTGCACACAGCACAGCGGCCTCGGGACTTTACAGCTCTCTCTCTCTCTCTCTCTCTCTCGCTCCTCTAGTAGTTTTTCTCTGCCGTGTGCTGTACTTCAGTCTACAATCTCCGCGAGGCGTGTGCGCGCAGCAGCGCTTCTATAGAAAAGCAGCAGCGGCAGCGAAGGAAGCGTATATATATGCGCGAGGAAGAGAGAGCGAGAGAGAGAGAGAGAGCGAGAAGAGGAGAGGAGTCGCGCCGAAGGAAATCGATCGTCTACGTCGCCGTGGTGGTGTGCGGAGTCGTCGTGGAGTTTCCCCCCTGGCCGGCGAAGGGAAACTTCCACGCTCTGTATGAGAGAGCCGTGTGCGCGCGAGGGCCTAAAGGGAGAGAGACACTGTGTATGTGCGTATATATAGCGAGGGAGTGTAGAGAGAGAGAGAGAGAGAGAGAGAGAGAGAGAGAAAAGAAGATTGTTATCGGTGCTCCGCTGCCGCCTGCAGAATGTAGGCGTGTGTGCATGTGTGTGTGCGGGGTGGGGGTGGGGGG
>UELU01140080.1:28451-63151 GCA_900490025.1 Megastigmus dorsalis | reverse complement strand
GGGGGGGGGCGAGGGGGTGTGTGCAGGAGCGCCAGAGATGGGCATTTAATCCTTGCTAATTATGAGCTTTATCGCGGCTACTTGGGATGAGCTGCCGAGCGCCTTCTTCTTTCCTTTCCTTTGGGTACAGCCTTTTGTGTGTGTATGTGTGAGTGTGAGTGTGTGTGTGCGTGTGTGAGTGCTTGTACTTTTTGCAGGCCTCCAGACACGTTCTTTCTCTTTCGAGACTTTCTTTGCGCCGATTTGTTGGGGGGGGAGAAAATGTAAGCTTCCTCTTTTTTTTTCTTTTCTTTTTTCGAAGAAGGTATGAAAAATGGAGCAAGTTGTCGCGGCATGCGGCGAGCAATTTTTTTGTTTGTTACCAAGGACGTGTGTCGCGCGAGAATGTCCGCGCTGAGCAGCTTTTGATTGTTTCTAAGGCAATTCGCGTAATTTGATTTTTCGCTATCACGCGAACTTCTTACAACTTTTCTCGAATAAGAATGCTTTCTATACACCACAGTTATGCGGCGAAATAATATTGAAATGTGTGAATTTTCCTGTTGAATATATCTGTTTACCAATACCGGCGTGTCAAGTTCAACAAAACTGTAAAAAGCCGCGCGTCCAATATTTAATGGGATATATATGTTTTTATACGCGATATTCTGTTCGCGCGAATTGTATATAAATCTGTTCCGAGTTTTTATCTGGGTTTATTTTAATACAATTTAATCATTGTGCAGATCTGGGTTGTATTTATTGAAATTCAGTCGCGTCAAATATTGGATTTATCAGTTCTTAATGTGCTTCCTGTTTTTTTTTCGGTCTGTGATTTGTATATCGTTGCAGATTTATAATAATTGCACAAAGGTTTTGTAAACAAAACAAAAATATTGAGCAGTAAATTTGCATTGATATAAAATAGGAATTCGGTGTAGATTTTACTATTCTCTAGCGCGAGTTTTTATTCAAACTCCAATGCGGCGGTATTAAACATTCAAAAGTCGCATGAATTCGAAACATTCGTTGCAAATGAAAAATCGCTTTATATCGCTCTCTATTTGGAAGAGTTCACTTCTTTTTTATTCACGGGAAAACAAATTGGAGCGTCGCAGTGCAATCAGGATGTCCTCCTATAAATTTTTTATACTGGTTTAAGTTTTCATGGAGATTATTATTGGCGTACGGAATCATTCGTAGATACTCTTTGGTCTTTAACACGACTTTACCATATCCGTCTATTTTTTCCCTTCCACCTAAATATAATGTATATAGATGAATTAGAATAACGAGATTATCAATTTCTTATTACGAAAATTAGAACCTAATAATTTACTTGGGAGCACTAATTAAAAAAGATTTACTTTATTTCAGTTTCACCTTTCATCTGATAATTTGTCCCCGTTGCTCTTTTACTTTTACGTGTTTGCTAGACAAATAGAAATGAAAATAATTAACTTGCGAGGGTACACTTTTTTATAATTCGTATGACAAGCGATGATAGGACCTTAACGCGTGAATTATTGTTTACTACCGCAACAAAAACCTGTTTTATTGACTTTCTTTAAACGGATTCTATGCCCTCCTTTTTTATTCACACATAAAAAAGCGTTTTTAAAACAATCCACCGAAGGAAATTTAATTCCAATAAAATACGTTTTTGTCGATCAATTCCACTGAAAAATCGAGTCTTTTCAAGATCGCGATAATAAGTTTTTACTTATTATTCAAGAAAAAAGAACTATAATGAAAAGCGTCTTCCATTTGTCCCAAGAAGATTCTATAACGTGTGCGCTCGAGATTACCAACCCATTACTTCCAACCGGACGACGACAATCCGACCTTTTAATTATCCCGCTCACTGTTGCGCGTCGCGATATATAAAAAAAAAACACGACGTTTTTCCGTGCGCATCACGTCTGTGTGTGTATGTGTGTTTTCTTCTCTGCGGGGTTTGCCGAATCCGGCCACTTGTGGCGGTGATTCCTTCCTATAAGCGCATCGCGATCGAACCAATCTCTCCCTCTCCCCTCTATACAAGTACACATATATATGCGCGAGGGCTTGGCGCCTAAGTAATTCCTTTTTCTCTTTCTCATTCTCTCAAATTATTCATTGCGAGCTTCGATCCACTGTTCCCTTTTGGTTGGACAGGGGGCGAATGAATATCTTTATATGCCTCTGCAAGTTACGGCGTGTAGTGTTTTAAGTTTATTCGGTCTCTCGTCGTCCTGACTTTTAATGAAAAGTGAGCGAATGGCAATTTACGATTGCCATATAGGAGGACTCCGACATTTCTTTTCTTGGTGTTGGGTTTTATATGTTTGGGAGAGAGCCGATATTATGCACAGAAAAAAGGTACTTATATAAGTTTAAGTAAAAGTTTACTTGAGTAAGCAAATAATTACTTGAATTTACTTGATAGATTTTTTAAAGTTTCCTATGCAATTTCTTGAATTAGATAAGTATTATTTTGGTCGGAGTTACTTACAACTGTTCCCGTAAACGTTTACTTGAATTTAATTTTTCCCAATGAAGATGTTCGCTGTAGTTACCGAGCGTTATTTACTTGCGGGTGACAGTATACAACCTCTGTACACGTTTCTTTTGATTCGATTGCGTGAGAGCCGAATTCAGGGGAAAATCGAGGACGCGAAGTAGTTGAAATTTGTTTACTCTGCGTGTAAGTAATTATTTTTTACCTCGTCTAAAAGTTTCCTTTATCATAGGTACCATCGGGTATATAAAAAGGCTTTTCATTGAATAATATCGACTCACTGTACCTAATACTAATTTTTTTGGATTCATAGCGTCGTAAATAGAAACTTGCTTATTAGACTGCGATAAAATGATTATCTCCGAACGTTAAAGTAAATTATTGCTACTTTTCTTTCTCTGCTAAGTATTTTTTGCTCTCGATCCGCCTTACTCGTAATTTCAAATAGGAAGCGATATAATCTTTGCCTTTTGATAATAATTTTTTTTATTCAGACAAAACTGATTACTTTTCCGTAAAAACAGCAGCAAATATGAAACGGATTATTAATTTGCTGCTGAAAAGGATGATCCCACAAAAATCGTATATATATCTGTGTATTTCATTTCATTATAATCGTGCAATAATTTCACGAATTAAAAGGTTTTTATTAAATTAATCGATGATAATTAATCTAATTTTGATATTATTTAAATTCTTTTGAAAAATAATGTTTTTAATTCAACATACACACATAAATTATTATTCGAGTCAAGAAATAAAGTTTAATTTGGAGGTATTAGAGATCTTGAGCTATAATTTTAATAAATTATTATTGGTATTCTGTTTTATAGTTATACAACCATCTCAGTTCTATCATATTACTTTATCATTAATGAAAATAAAAGTAAAAGAATTAATATTGGTAACAAATCGTCGTATATAAATGCATTAGAATTTAATAGGATGAACTAGATAGACCTTATTAAAATTTAGTTAATTATATCTAATATTTGCTTAATTTCAATGTATATTAAAATGTATAAAGAATTAAGCTTATATCATCCGCAACGATTCTATTTTAAAGTTATAAATATAATTAATAAAATTTTAATAAGATCTATCTAGTTCATTCTATTAAATTCTAATGCATTTTCTGAAATCATATAATTATAATTTAATATTATTTTACTCACTTGTATAACTTGTTATTTAAAATTCTTAAACATAGAAATATTTATTAATTTGTTTTATATCAAACATTCATTAGTATACTATACTATAAAATAGTGTTGAAGTTAAATTCGCATTATTTGCTCTAAAAATTAAGCGTACATAATAATGTCAAGCACTTGTTTTTGTTGATAATTTCAAACTTCAACATAAAGTTATACATTTCCACTATTTACCATGTCAAAATATTCATCATCATAATTAAGTAGACTTAATTTATCGGTATACATCTCAATTTGTAATATGAATCCACTGATGCGAATTGAATTATTATTCGCAGTGCAGAGGATCGCACACACAAAGTTTCCCGGCTAAAACTGAATTATTCCCAAGTTTTATCTAAAAATTCAAAGCGTTATAAATTTTTTCCGAATGACGCCCCGCCGCGGGACAAAGAAAATTAACTCTCGACATAAGTGGACGCGAGAAGGTCACACTGTTGCGAAATGGAGTCGTTTAAAAAACAAGTTGTAACAACTGTTGAGTCTTACTTTGCAATACATTTTATATATCCTCACACACATTTTTCATATATTTGTTCCGTCACAATACCAAATTACTTTATAACGGTAAGTATTTTAAAAGCTGTCGTGAATGAGTGAAGCGAGATAACTGAATGTGGGATTAACATTTCGAAAATTGCCCTTTAATTCTGCGTTATCGTTGTCTGCTTAAAGATTTCCTCGCTTTTTATTTTAAACTGCATTTGCGGTACTTTTATGATTGCATAATTTTAGCAGAAACTCGTTTTGCTGTAATGGAAAAGTGAATCTTTTAAGTCTGCTCAGTTGAGTAGCCATGTTTTTCGTATAGCTGCTCGTGAACCGACATCGAAATCTAACTATGACATACAAGGTTGTATCGTTGTTTATGTTCTCATCTATTTTTACACGCCGTTTCTTTCTTGTGAATTATTCTCAGATTTTGTAGTAGTTTCAAAATAGTGCAAAGAGAAATTCAAGGAGAAATGAAAAGCACTAGACAAAGGATTTTAAACAATTGCAAAAAAGTTAATGACTATACTAGGAAGAAATATATACAAAAGCTCATGAAAAATAGCAAATAAAATAATCACGGCAAAACAAGTATTCTAAAAAACATCAAACCTCATTTGCTATTGACTAAACAAACTCATGAAAGCAGTATTAATGTTAAAGAATATTGAAAATCAACTTTTAATGGATTTTAAAGAGACTTTCTTAATAATAAAGCAATTTGAATTATAACATAACAAAATTTAGTTCTTAGCTCTGTATTTAAAAAAGAGAAAGTTGCTTGTTTATTAACAACTTATTCGTAGTCTTATCACCGACCATTTAATTGCAAACTAATAAAACAAGCAATGTTTGTAAAAACATATATATATATATTATATAAAACAATATAACGTCAAACATATATGCTCGCGAATTAACTTTGTAATTTATAATAATGCAGCAACGTAAAGAAAGATTTTGGAAAGTTTTTGCACTCTCGCTTTGTTGTGCGTGTCCTGAGGATTTTTCGCTGTGTGAAACCGAGTGAGTTTCACGGCGAGAGAAAGCGAGGAGCCTGAAAGAAAGATACTTTTATTACACTTCAGTATTTAAGCGCAGTGTGAAGAACCTGAAATTACAGCAGTCTTTTAAGTAATTGACGATCTTAAAACAAAGAACCTTTTATTATCCTTGTGTGTTAAAAGAACACAGAAATTTTAATTTCTACTTTTAACAGTACATTTGTTATAAACTACTTTATTTTACAGAATTAAATATGTGTGCATTTTAACTTTCAAATCGTTCTTCTCACGATATATTACGGAGTACCTATATGTTAGTAGTTATAAAAAATCATATATACACAGTAGAGTTCTTTAACTGGATAAAAGAGTTATATTAATTTGATGGTGCAGTGCACACAAAAATAGGTCAGTGGAACTACCTACTTTCTTGACAATGACATTCAAAAAAACTCTGCTGTTTCATTAAATTTCTTGTTTACATAATCATATATTTGCATAATTATTATCTTCTATTATGACTGATAAACAAATAAATAGATAAAATAAATAAAATACCAAAAATTGTATTAAATTAAGGTTATAATATGTTCATATTTATAAACTAGCTAAATAATTAATATCGGTTTAGTAAATCAGTATGCAATTTTATTTATTGATATCAATTATCACAAGTGTAGGAGCCGGACAAGTATAGTTACCGACGTTTACGGTTTCATACTCTTTCATTCAATTTTCAATATTTTAATATTTTACAAGTTGAACCCAATTCTGTGGACTACAGAGAATTGGATTCAATTCGAACAATCTTGAAATAATTAAAATTAAAAAAAGGTATGAAACGGTCATCGGCGGTAACTATATATGCTCCACGCCTCCACCTGCTTCCCCTCGAACTGTACATGAAATGAAAAAATTTTTGTCAATTATGCAATGAAATATTTATAGGGAAGAAGAATATGTACTGATTTGAGATAATTTTTATTAGAATTAATGTGATCTAAATAATTTTAAGCGCTGTATATAAATCACTAATTTAGCCGGCTGAATATTTGAATATATTCCATCATTGGATGAAGTATCTATATTTATAAATACGGTAGAAAATTTCCTAGAAATTTCAACACAAATTTCATATATTTTATATAAATTATAAAATTTTTAAATTTATTGCTTACAAGCTTTAATTCTTGCACAAAGCTATACATGAAATACGACTACCCGAATCGTCTCTCTTTTTTCAAATAAAAGAGTCCTAGAAATTTGCAGGGAAAAGAAGAAGTCCATATAGCGTATAGTTCAAAGGGACAAATGTGCGTCGTCTGGGAAACGTGTGATTCGCGAACTAATCTTGGCCAACCCCGTCTTCACAAATCGGCTCGTACTACTTACACGAGTCTCGGCTCTCTTCTTCCCCAGTTCTTGGACATTCAATCCATTCCATGGGCAGCGACCCACCTGCGTCTGTTTTATTGATCTGCCAATTGACGCACGACGATTTTTCGCCCCTCTTCACTTTTTTTCCTGCTAAGTACATGAGATTCTCGTTCCGCTTTCAGGATTAGCTACTCGGTAGGTTCATGTGTACCCAACCACTTTGGAAATTATTGGATTTTCTATAGTATCCTGATGATGGAGATTTGATTGATTGAATTTTAATGATTTTAAAGTTTATATCGATGAACTCTAACGAAAAAAATTATATTTTAATTTTTATTTTTTATTTAATCTAAATTTACTTTTATTTTTCTTAAAATTTGTTTATGTACTTATGAATGGTAATTATTTAAATAACTTTTAAACAAACATCACAATAAATAAAAGATTAAAAAAATGTTTTCGGTGCATTTCAACGATGCAAACTTCAGACCCATGATTTTTAATCCTCTTGCGCACAGGAGTCATGTATATTATATAATAATTCTGTGATTTTTGGACGATATATCTGGTCATGATGCACAGGAGAGTTAATCACTTGTTTGATGTATAGAAAGAAGTTATATTGCAGAGTTTATTTTTTACTAAATTAACGTTTTTATAGCCAAGATTCCTGTATTTTTATAGCATCGACTACAATAATAATATTTCTAATGATACACGTAGTATAAAATTTATAGTCATTTTTCTCGCTATACAATGGTTCTATAAACTTAATTTATGTTATTGATAAATCGATTAATTATTATGCAGTGATGTTTCGATAACGTTTTTGTCCTCTTCAAGTTTCTTTTATTAATAACGGCCTTGATTATACGAATTCAAATATATATCAATAACTGCGTTGATTTATGTGTTGAACAATATTGTCGAGCATCAATAAAACGATCTTTAATATGAGATTTGGATTCAATATTATTAGAAGTTTTAAGAGAACGATGACAATGTAATCGTTGTCAATCGCTAATCAGACTATAAGGATTAGTTTTTAGTGTAGTCAATCGTTCCATCATCTTAGCTGTTAGAATATTGTAGGTATATGCACATTGAATAACGTTACTAAAGTTTAGTTGTCTTTCAATATTGTGTAAATATTCATACACACAATATGTACAAATATATTTTGAAAACGAGGTAAATTTCCAAGTGTCAAATAATTTTGAGATAAAAGTTATGTATAAAAATTACGAACAAAATTTTAGTACAGTATTTTTAGTTATAGGATCACATTATACTACTTTTAAAATGCGCCTTATATTTTTGTAGTTTTTTTTATTTAAAATCCTAATCAAAATCTTTTATGAATAATAAAATCTCTACTAATTACTACGAATTCTCAAATCATGTTTTTTTGCATCCAGCAAAATTAAAAGGCTTGAAAACATTGTAGTAACTGTAGTAATAGCTGATCAAGAAAAGTAGTCGCGGGGCTATTACAAACATATTGTTAATTTTTATACATTTTAATTATCTGAATTTCTGTATAACAAACACGTATTTTGTAGTTATTTTGCAAATAATTTAATTGACAATGGTTTAAAAGCATAAAATGCGTGTAACACCTATGTTGCTGCTTTTAGCTGTGTCATAAATTTAAATACTGCCACAGGAAAATGAATTTGTACAAACTTGTAGAAGTAATAAAATTTCAATCAAAAAGAATAAACGGTTTATGCTACAACTTTGTCTATTATCCCTTCTTTATTATTGTTATCAGTCGCGTTTTAGATATAACTATAATATCAACTTAAGGAGTTTTTCACCGGGTAATAGTTTAAGTTTAGATAACAAACGAACCGTCGAGCAAATAAATGCATAAAGATCGTAATATCAGACCTACGTTTTTACCACTAATTAACCAGTTTATATAATATAAATATCCAATGATCAGTATTGAATTAGCCAGTTTCGAATGTTTTTTTAATTAAAAAAACATTCAAGAAGAAACAATACTACGTATTTTATTTTCATTACTAATATTTTGCTAATTTTTAACAAGTCTGTTAACTAACATTCATCAATTAACTTTAAAAATAGATCTAAATTCTTTCGTGTTTTAATTATACTTATACTCGTAAATCATAATTTAATAATTAATCTTGCAGTTTGCGCCGTCAGTATGATTCTGCTTATACCACGTGCAAATAGATAATCTCCAAATGGTTGCGACGCAGCAAGTGAGAGAGATATAGCTATGGATTTAGGGGTGCAGTCGGTGCAGAGGGAAAGAAAAAGAAATCTACAGCTCAGCATCTATTGCAGCTAATAGTAATTTCAAAAAAAGGTCACTAATAGGCATAACTGTTTAAGTAAATTTGTGCCAGAAGTTATTAAGTAGATTCTTACTGAGTGACATACTTATTTAACTTTTTTATAAGTAGATTTTACAGATTCATTAGTAAATTCATTTTTTTATCGATTACGGATACAATGATTCCGAAGTTACAAGGCTAGAGTACTTCATCATTAAAATATAATATGCAGTCTTAGATATTTGAAATAATGAGATATATATTTTATAGTATAATATCGGTCAAGAACGGTGAAATGTGTTATAGCAATAGTAAAATGTTAATAGTCTGATAAGCTAATTTAAATACACTCTTGTTCAAAAGAAAAAAATAGATTCTAGTTCAAGCATTTTTGGGGTCACTTTACGCCGGTCTTCCCTAATTTAAACATAAATTTCGTCATTTACATATTATGTAAAAATACAGTTAAGGACATGCGCTAGGGTCGGAATTATTCCTACCTTACCGGTTCTTGCATTTAACGAAATATGTAAAGATAGAGATTAATTTTTGGAAAAAAATCTCTGTCACCACCTCGATAATGATGTAAACATTATGTGATTACAGTTTCATAAAATTCTATGCAGAATTCACGGAGTTTTTTGTCGTTGAAATTTTCGGCATCAAAAATCTCTATCAATTACGGGCGAATTAACGTTTCTAAAACATTTCTTGGGACACCAAAAAAGTGGACATTTCCAGGATTCTTTCTTTCTTCCACGTTCCAGAGCAATTTTCTTGCAATCTTCAGAGAAACATTTCTAAGTTTCCAAAGATATGTTCTAGAAACGTTTCTCCAACTTTTCTTACTAAGGTAAAAGTGGGTATTACTGCGGTTTTTTAGACAAGGTGAACTTTATCAACGGAAATAAAAAACGAATGAAAAGATTTTCACCTTTCCTTTTGCATGTAATTCATTAACTCATTATCCTTACGAAAAAAAAATTTAAACACACCAAATCAAATATATTTTTAATTACAAATGGATATATGTAAAGGCAGAAGTTCCTTGCTTAAATTACTGCGGGCACTCATGTATTACTGTGTGCTGTATACTGCGAAAATTTCAATTACTGCGCATGAATTACTGTGGTTGGGTATTTTGAATAAATTGAATGATTTTTTATTGTAAATTAAATTTAGGAATAAAATGAAGCTTTTTTGATATCCATAAGTACTTATTTATTCATAAATAATCGAATTTAAGTAATACAATATTTTCTCATGCTAGTATTTACTAGGTACATTCAAACTTACAAGTAAAATCAGTAAATATATAGGTAACAATTATTAAGTACTAAGATACCCATTTTTTTTGCTCTTAACGTGGATTCCGGAAAGACATGCCGAAGCTCAAGTACGCAAAGGTTATGTTTGAGAGGTTAGATTACAGAGATCTCAGCGCCGCAGTAATATGCGCGAGTACTAAATTTCTTGTACGGAATACTGTGTCGGTAAATAAATAACTAAAAATAAATAATAATGCGTTTATTAACATTTTTATTGAAAATTAATTAATACATTATCCAAAAATTAATCTCTAATGGATATATTTCAATAAATCACAAAAATATCAACGTTTTTTGAAGAGCATTTCTTGCTCTCATTTACAGTTATTTCAACGAATCTTAGTACTGTTAAGTTCAAATTGCAATTAATAGATACAAAAATCTCTGTATTGCTAAGATGTTTTAAAAAATATTTATATGAAAACTTAAAATAATTTAAAATTTTTTTTGTTAGAGTTACGAGTGTTACAAAAATAAATTTCAATACTTTTATAAAATACCGCAGTAATCGGATAGTCCGCAGCAATACCCACTTTTACCCTATGTGGGTTGGTATTTTCATTAACTAGGAGATATGATTAGATATGATTGTCGAACCTAACTTAATCCCTAATTATTTATATAAAGGATAATACAAATACTTATATGTAATGATTGTTAAATATCACAGATAATTCTAATCAATTAACTACTTTTTTTTTATGAGAACATTCTTCATTGAAACAAAAACATTGAATTTTCAAATAGTGGATTTATTTAATTTTCTTAAAATGTATTTATCTACATTATTGCGGTTACATAAAATTATTTTATTAAAAGTTTCATTTGAATGCTGCTGTTGCGTTTGATGAAAATCAAAATTAACTTTTTTCATAACTGAAAATAAAACATTTCAGTAATTGTAATTTTTCGTATACTACCATTATTTGCATTGGTATAAAAATTATTGTGCACTTTTAAATAATTAAGTAATAAACTCAGGTGCACCATCTATATCGCCGTGCCATCGAAACCGCATCTTTACTGATTTTTTTTTCCATTGTTTTCCTAAAAGGCATTAAAAAGGGTTCGAACCACATTAATATTATAAAATAATTTTAGGCATTACTTCATAAATATTTTTCTAACAAAAATATATTGATGTAGTCAAAGCTCCGGTAGAAAATTGAGGAGTTGGACTGGTTCACGTGCTGATCAAATGAACATTTTTAGTACGAGAAACATTATTCCTAAAGTACAGATTCAATTTTAAACAAAAAAAAAATTAGATTGACCGGGATTACCCAACGTCGGGAAATATCAGTCCCTTTTTATTTCTTAATTACTAGCTAATAATGACTGTTAGTATATTTTAAAAGATATAATCTGATTCTTAATATCATTATTTAAAATATGAAAAAGCTTGAACAGTCTCTAGTACTCGTGTAAATTGTCTTTTGGTTCACAAACTTGAGGTCTGGGTTGGCCAATTTTTCTGCCGTGGTGCATATACTATTTTTCTTCATACCAGCGCCTAAAGTATACCTTGCTCTCTCGGAACCCGGGCGGGAACAATTAATTAAACACTTTCACGTTGATGTTTAACGATGCAAAATTTCAACCTATCAATCTCGATTAAATTATTGTTTTTTTTCTAATTAATTACAATTCGTCTATGTATAATCTATAATATTTATTTATTCAACATCATTAAAATATTGTATTCTTTTTTGCTTTCAGACGACTCCGCATGCAGCACTAAAGCATTCCACTGCCACAGATTTCGAAAATGGTGGTCAGGTAGTGTTGAACGCACAGAGAACCAATAGAGACATCACATCTGAAGCGGTCTTCGATAGCTTCGAAGATGTGAAAATCTAAGAGCGGGATGAAGCCGCAGAAGAAGGCAGTAATCGGCCGAAAGGCAACCAAAACATCGGTGGTTGCCAAGAAGCGTCGTGCTTCACTCGAGAAGTCTGCCATCCTCGAGCTAACAAAGGAGAAACGACTGAAGAAGCCGGAAAAGCCAGAAGAAGCGAAGAAAAAAGTCGACTCGGATCCGAAAAAGAAGAAGCAGCAGGTCGGTGACGAGAAGAAAAAGGAGAAATTGGAAAAAACCGAAGAGAAGAAGCAGAAGCCGGTGAAGGAAGGCGCGGAGAAGCTCGAAAAAAAGTGCGACAAAATGGTTGAGAAGAAAGCCGAGGATAAAGAGGACATGGATTTGAGCGACGGTGCGGAGAAGAAGAAGATCGGCAAGTTGGAGGACAAAAATAAAAATGATAAGCTGTGTGTTCAGGACGCGAAGAAGAAATGCGAGGAGAAGGAGGATCGGACCAAGTCCATCAACGGAATCGAGGACAAGGTCATATTCGAGAGCAAATTCGACGAAAGGATCGCCGCTCTGCCTGTCAAGAAGCGACTGAAGGAGGAGCACAAACGGAGGGAGGCGAAATTAGAGTCCAAGGATAATCCAAAAATTATAACTGCCAAAGATAACAAGAAGCTGGTGGAGCGCAAGAAGTCGCCGGAGAAGGAAACGCCGCGCAAGCCCTCGCCGACCAGGACCAAGAAGGAGGCGAAAATCAGGCAGCCGCCTAAGAAGCAGCCGCAGAAAAAAACTGTTCTGGCCACGAAAAAGTCCCCTTTGCCGGTCGTGAAGAAGTTGACCGAGAAGAAACCGAAGCTAGTCAAGTCCCCGCAAGCAGCCGAGACTCTGTCACCGCTGCCCAGTCCCCCGGAGATCGCCAAGGATGTCAAGAAGGCCAAGAAGAAGTCCATCCTGGCGAAAGGCAAGAACATGCTGCTGAAGAAGTTTGCGGAGGAGAAATGCGCCAAGCCGCGATCGCCCACCATCCCTAAGAGTCCGAAAGCCAATTTGGTCGTGAAGAAGGAGGAGAAGGTGAAGAACGGCAACGTAGACAAAAATCTGATCAAGAAGAAGCTGGAGCCTAATAAAGAGTTAGAGAATTTTTTTAGCGAAATGAAGAAGTCTCCTCCCAAGGAGGAGACGTCGGACCTTGTACATACGGATAACATTAAGAAGGAGGTCGTCGAGGAGAAGGAGGTAGACGTTAAAGTTAAGGAGGATGTGAAGAAGTGTGTTAAATCAAAAACTGCCAAAAAGATTGTGAAGAAAGCGATAAAGTGTTCCAAGAACCAAACCGACACCGACAGCGAGAGAAGCGAGGGAACCTCGGATGAGGGCGCCAAGCCGCAATCCAAGATTGTGGAGAGCCAGCCGAAGAATCCCGCTGTTATAGGGACCAAGGAGGAAAACGACTTGATCAAGGTCAACCTGAAGGTGGAGGCCGTGAACGGCGACAGTGCGGAGAGCAGCTCCACCGCCTCCGAGTCCGACAACAGTGACGTGGATTACGCCCGCAGGAGTAGGTCCAAGACCTTCGCCAAGAAGAAGGAGCGCACACCTTCGGAAGAGCGAGCCATGACCAACCGAATGAAACTGTTCGGCTTCTGGAGCGGACCCAAGCGGCACAGAGTGGCCTCGCTGAACGCTCTGGCGAAGGTGCACTGCCTCTACGAGAACGAGAACGGAGGCGTTTACCTGGGTGGCTACTGCAAGTCCAAGCCCGAGAAAGAGAAGGAGAAGGAGGAGAAGGCCAAGCTGCGGAAGTGCAAGGAGGAGGCCAAGGATCAGAAGAAAGACAAGAAGAGCCCGGTGAACAAGGTCAAGACCGAGGAGACTGTCGGCAAGAGGAAGCTGAGGAACGTACCTGGATTGCGGGGGAAGCACTACGACGTCCTCGAGGCGATGACCTCCTCCTCGTCCTCCGACGAGGATCTGGAACTGCGCAAGGAGCGCGAAAAAGAGCGAAAGAAGAAGGAGAAGGAGCGAGAGAGGTTAGAGAAGGTGAGGGAGAGAAAACTCGAGGAGGAAAGGGAGAGGAAGGAACGAGGCGAGGATCCAGATGCGAAGGAAGAGGAAGCGGTGAAGAAGCCCAAACAGAAGAGGCGGAAAAAGAACGCGGAGGTGATGGATCTGAAGGACATGGTGGTGTGCAAGCGCATGGCCAGTCTGAACGCCTCGGCCATCCTCGCGGCCTCCTACTCGGACGAGAAGAATCGACTGGGCACCAGTAGCGACTCTTCCTCCAGTAGCGAGTCCGACGTCGAGTTTATTAAGAGACGTCGTCAGAGCGATTCCGAGATCGATAAGAGGAAGCAGCGTCAGGCTGGCTCGGATGCTGACGATCTCGTCAAGCCTTCCAAGAAGGTCATGATCGTTAATCAGGACACCGATGTTACCATCACAGGTGGGTATTTTTCCTTCTCCTCCTCGAGGTGATTAATTCATTATACCGAGGAAGCGCTTCATTTATTATAAAATGATTTAAGCTTAGTACTGTTGTTTGGTCAGTAGTATTATGTAAACGAGATTTAAATGCTTTATAGCAGAAAATGGGTAATACAATTGAGTTAAAATTTTTTAACCAAAGTATTTCATTGTTTCAGCGTTATTTTTTAGAGCACAAATAAAAATAATAAATACATAATATATTAATAAAATATATTAATAGTTTGAAAATTACGATTAACTGAGATAAACATAAAATAAAAATTAAAATCATTACAATTTGATATAATGTCCAGGTCGTTATGTAGGTATCTCACCCCATGAACATGAATTTACAACTTTGCACGTACAAGTAAAAAAAATTGTTAATAGTTACAATACTTAACTTATTTAAGGTTTACCCTGCATTCAATTTCACTATTGTGTGCTTGATAAGGTCAATCCATGTTTATATTTAACTGGTGGCGCATAATTCATGTAAATGGAAAATTGATTTTTCTGTTGAAGGTGTGTACGTCAATCAAACGCGATCCACTCATCACGAAGGATTCTGCAGTATTGCTGGAATGCAGTACAGAATCAGTTCCACGAGTCACACACAAACTGCTGCAACGGCAGTTACTACGGAGCTGCACGAGCAGGTATATAATTGCCGTTTATTTAAGCCGGATTTCGCTAATAGGAACGCACATTTTTTTCTACGACTATACACTCGAAGGATTCTCTTCGCAAATACGCAGGTTTAAAAAGACTAATGAAAGCACGTAAGCTTTAGCGATTAATTTTCATACAAAATGCAGAGAGAAATTTGCATAGAATAATCTTTTAAAATCTCGTGCTTTTAAACTCTCTTTTGTCTAGGAATGGCATTAAATTGTAGGTTTCCAAGCTTATTGACAGGACAATTTTAATACTGAACAACTAGAGATTTTACATTTTCTTTTGACGAATTAAATAAAGTTTGCGAAATAACATTATTTAATACGATTGTCAAGTATAAGCAAAGATCTGCAACGTTTAAAAAAAAAGTAATTTTAAACTTTAATATCTTCATAGATAATCTTTTTCTTTAATTAACTGGATTCAGTTTATGTTTTTCAGTTCAAACATATCTTTACACAACTTACTTGCAAAGGCTAAGCATTTTGACTATAATAGAAAATTCACTGCACATAATAAAAAAAATCTGTACAATATTCATATTTCTCATGCCTATTATTTCACGGTCAGATAATGTATTTCCAACCAAATTCAGCATACTCATTTCCGTAACTCTTGAAAATTCGAAACTGTACAGAGAAGTAACGAGACAATCATTTTTATTGCAGAAGGAACAGCCATGCAAATCCTACACTCCTCTAGGAGCCCTTTCGTCGATGCAGCCGCCCGGCTCGCAGGGCAACCACTCGAACATGTCTCCTCGGCGACACTCGGCTTTCTCAGCACCGCATCAGCATGGTAAGTTTATTCTATTTTTGAAAACGTATACCAACTCTAACCGGATTCTTTCTACATTCTAAAGACTTGTGCAAAATTTTTTTGTATATCGAATTTTTGTATAAGCGTAGGTTCGCAAAGATAATTCATGATGTGTATTAAGTATTTACTAGGTTTTGGGTAGGCTATTAAATATATTTGGGAACGATACATGTGAAATATGATCTTTTGAACTCTTAATATTTTACAGTTTCACTTTCATCGTATTTATTACAAAACTGAATGTATCTAACTCGTAGATATAGATATTCAGAATATTACATTGCATCTCTTTAAGTGTCAGTTTAAACTAGAAGATAATGTACAATCAGATATCGAGATCTCATTTCAAGAATTTAGAAATTCGAACAAATGGTGCGCCGATAGAAAGTGTACACCATAAAATCAAACAAAAAGAACTGTGTCTTTTCCTGTAACAAGTTCAGTCGAGCATCATTGTCCGAGAGAGTCGTGAAATTTAATTCGGGAAAAAAAAGAAAGCTCATTTAAACCATCTTTCCGCAAGCCACCACAAAGAAGCGAGAACAAAAAAAAGCAAAAGCAAAAAAAAAAACAGCCATGCAACAATCGTGCACAGGCATACAGCGTCTAGAGAATGAATGCTCTCCAACGCAAATTGCTAAATAGACCATAATAACGTAATACACGTCATCACAATGAGTCCATTGAAAAAAGGGGGGAGGGGAGGGCGCATGTAAACGAGAAGGCAAAAGCGCGGGCTTTTCAAGTCTAATGAAGACACGACACCGTACGGCGGCAGCAGCAGCAGCAGCAGTCGGCGTTTTCAATAACAAAAAGAGTAAGAGAGAAAAAGGAGACTCGCTCTTTCTTTTCTCCTCTCTCTCTCTCTCTCTCCTCTCCCTCTCTTATCCGTGATTCCAAAGCTCAAGGGATGGAGGTGGATCCTTCCACCCCCTCTCTCTCTCTCTCTCTCTCTCTGTATGTCTGTCTCTGTCTCTCATCCCGTACCCCGAAAGAGAGATCGCTGAGAATAGCAAAACTGGGAACCGGACAGCGCGAGACGTGCACGGAGAGGAAAACAAGCATCCCCCGCCGGATGAAGAGCGAAAAACGCTAGACGTTTTCACTGTCTCTACGGGGCCGACTGCCGTAGCGACGAGACTGTGCGCGCGCATCCCCTTTATCCCGTCGCGACTTTATTTTTTAGTCCTGTGCCACGATTCCGCTTGTATAGGCAAGTATAAGAAGTGCTTTTTTTTCCTGCGCTGTTTTGACGGTGATGCGGCTGTCGATATTACAAATGAGTTTACGAGGACCGATCTCGACAGTGAATTTTGCAATGAAATGTTTGTACTCCTTGGTTGTTATATACTTGCAAATCCCGAGGTTAACTGTTTCTTAATAGCTTAATATTAAATTAAATTCGTGAATAGCATCACTTGTATTCTATTAGATAGCACGTGCCATTCAATTAAGAATTTATCTAAAAAACTGTCGAATACGAATACCTTGCAGATAGAATAAGTGGAGGCCTTGATATTTACTTGGAGCTTAAACATTTTTAAAATTTATTTTTCCTCGAGTCAACGCATTTACGTTTGCTCTACGAATTGAATCAGCTTTTCGAAAAAATCCCCTTTAGCAAATATTCTTTGGAAAAACTTTCTGCAAATCTAACTTCGTCGCCGCCTTTTCAAATCCCTTACGTCGTGTACTTAATTATTAAATTATTGCATTTCTGTAACTTTGAAGGTAGTAAGTAAATACCACACAGGCTGCAGGAAAATTTTCGAATATATACATAGCGGTGCAATGGTCATCGATAGAACTCACCAGACGTGTCCTTTTATTTATTTACCCATTCTCTCGGCATAAGTACATCCACTATATATTCCCGTCTTCTCCCTTCTCCTCCTTTTTATGCGTCTCTGACAGATTGCCAATCTGTCTTTCCTTTTTTCAAGTCCTCCAATTGCTCAGCTTCCTTCGAAGCAGCGACTCTCTCTTTCGCTTCCTCCACCTCCTCCTTGTTCATCGTCTTTATTCGTCTCTCTCTCTCTCCTACGACTGTTCGCCGCTCGTTTCTTACAGCCGGCTTTTATTTTTTCCGTCCCCCTCTCTCTCTCTCCTTCTCGCTTCCACTCTCTCGATTTATTTGGCTGGCTGCAGCGGCCGCGACTTCGTCCCTATATATACGTATGTATACATGTGTGTGTGTGTGTGTAAGTACACAGTCGCGTCACACACAAAGCAGCGCAGCGTGAATGTATACACGTGTATCGGCTGCCATGTGTGCGCGAGCAACGTATGTGCGAAAGCACTTGCCCGTCCAGGAGGTTCTGCATACGGAGCATTACATGCACCGCAAATTCTGATATATCAATGTAGTCGGTCATTATACATATTTTGATTATGTCTGCATGCTTTATTCAAACCATTTTTAATTCAACAAATATGTGCACGAGGTACTGGTTGTATAGGAGAATCCTTAAAGCTAATAAGTATATGTATACGTAACAAATACATATAGAATAAGCTATGAGATGTTAATGAATACAACTTTGTGGAGTGACATCAATATATGTAAAATAATTAAATGAATGAATTGAATATAGATTTAAACAAGTTAGTCTGACAATAACTGCGTGGCAGTACAAAATTTGGACCGTACGTAAATGACGTTTGTATTAAAAAATTTCATACGATTGCACAAAATTTTTATGCTCGATGCAGTTTGTAATCTCATTAGATAATTCCTTTAGTTGAATTAAAAGCCATTTTTTGTATACAATCCTGTATTAATTCTGAATACATTTCGTTATAAGGTGTAATAAATTTACAAATATATATATCGGCTGTACAATAACAATGCGTATTATGCAATAAGCGTACACTTTGTTTATGATTCTAATTAGTAACGACGCGCGATAATGATTTTGTATCATTTATTCATTAGTTTCAATATAGCCATTCGATAAATTATGTACTCGTGTCATAAATTTTAATTAATCATAACATTCTCATGCATTTAAAACTGAACAATGCTATTTCGGATTACATTACAGAATTTTGTAAAAATTATTCCTCTTGGCTCGTTACATCTACTATAGTATATATGTGGGCTACTATGCTGTGTGACTGATATGCTTTGGTATGGTGCACTAACCTTGTCTCTTTCTACGCAATCTGTCTGCCTCTGTATGCACACATCATAAGAGTATAAGAGACGTTTACACGCATTGTTCTTTATACTTAAGCACGAGCTCTTATAGATATTCTATACTATTCTATCTCTTTTTTGTGTTTTACTCGCACCTATACTGATATTTTTTCTTTTTTATTTAACCCTTCTGCGCATAAAGGCGAGTTAAACTCGTACAAAATACAGGGGTTTCCCATTTAATTTCTGCGTAGGACTTTTAACTTATTTTCCTGTCTGGGTTTCTTTCGCTCATTCACTCGTATAGTCATCTCTATAGAGAGTATATATATACTCTTTCCTGTCTATTCTTTGATTGTTATATACATCATCTGATAAAGTTATTTTCGTTTACGTAAACGTTGTTACTTTAAAAAAATACACTGAATTGAATGACTTTAGAATAAAACTTTTACAAATATATTTATTTGAACATTTGTTCGTCTTCTTATTGCACAGATCAAAGGTATTGATATTTTAATGGTATTACTTTACTTTCTAAAAATAAAGAATTGATCGTTTGTCATTAAGATAAAAATGAAAGATCAACAATACCGAAGATTGTAAGAATTTACTAAGGTAAAAGTACCTATTATAAAGTACCTTCGAAATCATGTCAATAACATGAAACACATTGGTAAATGATATATTTAGAGACAGTTATAATTTATATTTGCGTATAAGACAATTTTGTATCAGATCAGAAGACTACTGAAATAAATATACTTTTCAAGTATATAAGCTTCAAAAATAAAGTTATTAAAATTAAGAATATTGAGGTGTCCAAATGCATATTAAATTTGACGCCAACAGGGTGAAGGGATTTCTTCAGTTCTTACATTGTAGATTCATATAGTTTAGGGATTTTCTTCATTTAACGCACATTTTATTAAATAAACAACTGTTTCACAATAGATGCATTAAGTTTCGTACTGTCCATAGTTATGAAACACTTTTAAAAAGCTATTTCCCTACTAATTTTAGTTTTTTCGTTTTGTTTTCGATTTGTAGATGCTACATTTAACAAATGCAATCATTTTTGTACAAATAAATAAAGTGAAATATAATAGTTAATTTAGTTTTAAAATCTAACCTATTATAGATAATATAGTCTGCCGTAAAACATATATATGCTTCTAAACTCTTTACACGTGGGTACATAGTTGTTATTAAAATGATTTTTATACATGCTATGATCGTTTGTAGTACAGTACATGCATCAATAGCAAATTGGCTAAATACTCGCTTCGACTCGTGAGTTTGCCTACGTTTTATGTTTTAAATTTCCCACTCATGGAATAGCCTATTTTCTGCGCTATAGTTACGTAATGTACTGATAGTTCAAGTCAGCGCGTAAAATAAGTGCGCAAAGTAACAGTACCTCATGTAAAGTAGTAAATGTACGTTACGAGTGTGCGTAAAGTAGCCCTTTGCACACGGCTGTACTGTTACCTTACGCACTCACTGAATGCGCTGACTTGTATAAAATGTTTTTTATAACTGAGTGCGTAAAACTTGACTTTAGATGCCTGTTTAGCTTGCGTAAAGTACCTAAAATTTTCACTAGTGTAGTAGTAATCACTATACGCGCTCGTGAAAAAAATGGGTGCTTTACGTATACTACATAAACAGACATCTTAGGTCGAGTTTGACACTCTTACTTATAAAAAATAGTAAACGCAACACGTGCGAGAAACACCTACTTTGCGCACTAGTTGCGTAATCTATTAGTTCGACACTAGGGCGTAGTACTGTTTCGCATATGCGAAAAAGTTCACTTTACGCCCTTGTATCGGAAACTACGATTAAGAAGTACTATACGATTCAGTTTAGAAAAGTAATGTTCACTAGAACAATATATACGCGTAGATTTAATACGCTTACGACGCATGGTGCATTTGTAAACTTGCAATTCTCGAATCGATATATAAACTCATTCTATAATACAGTAAAATCCCGTAATGTCGATAAAATAGTAAAATACAACTGAAATTTTATACTGATCAAACAGCGTAAATATGATCAGTCACGCTTTACGTGTATCATATAGTTTTGCAACATGTCCTGCATCGCGCAACATAATACAAGATTGCTCTTCTAAATTGTCTTCGTCTGCAATGAGACACGTGGCCCCAGAGCACAAGGCCCACGTAAGTACATGCAGATTTCATATACGTGTTCTTTCGTCCTCGCCTGCGTCTTTTATTTTTACATTTTCTTTATATGCTTCTAAAGACTTGATCCGCAAAAAACTATTACCATTTGTACAATGAAAATGCTTTTTATGGTTTTATGAAAAACTTAAAATGATTTGCTTGCAATACATATACGCCCTATAGTCGAACAAATATTTTCATTGGAAATAGCTTTTACAATACACAAGGCTTTTTCAAAGATTCATTAAAAGATTCAGTTCAATGTAGTAGTAGATTACTTCATTATAAATATCTAATAAATGTTCGCTGAATCACGTTTAACCTGCAACCGAAGTAAGCGATTATTCTATAATTAGAGCGACTAACATGTAATTAAATATTTGAAGCTAAAGTTTTTCCATTTTAAAAGTATCGCATACTGCAGGTTTTAAGGAACAGAGTTAAAATTTAATTGTTGCTTAAATCTTGCAAGTTCAAATTAACCTATATTAATGGCCAAATATGTATTTTTTCTTCTTAATTTTCCACTCTATAAACGTCTTATAATAGATTCCAAATACAGTGTTTCCGAAAGCTTAAAATCTCACCTTTCAAGATTGATTTTAAAAAGTTATAGCACATTTTTCGAAAAAAACATGTGGTTTTTAGAAGTTTTAAACTAATTTTAATCTTAAACTACGAACTCAGAATACTAACGTAGGAAAATATCATATCATAAGTTTTTTTTTCTTTAAACTGCGATACCTGGACTTGAAGAGATCGCATAGAGTCAATTAGATAAAATTAAGCTTAAAAGATAAGCTTTATAATAGAATCGGTCAGAATTATGATGAAAATTTTCTTCAAATTATATGTTGCAAAAATCCAACAATTTAGTAAAACTTTTCCTAATTCAAAATATCTAATATTTTAAAACAATCTTAATAAATCACGCATTTGAAATAAGATGAGATCTTAAACTATCGGAAAGAGTGTATTTGCAATTGTTTCTAGTGGTACGTTTATATAAAAAGTCGTCGCGTAGAAAGTTAAGAAGAAAAAATGCACATTTAAGCATTAAATAAAGGATCGAAAAGTTCGTTTTAAAGGGATGTGCTACGATCGGAAAGATTTCTACCTTACCGGTTTCAGCATTTAACGAAATATGTAAAGATAGAAATTAATGTTCTGGAAAAACTCTCTGTCGCCATCTTGGTAATGATGTAAATATTACGTGGTTCAAGTTTAATGAAATTCCATCCACAATTCATACAGATTTTTGTCCTCGAAAATTTCGTTCGTAATTCACAGCGATTTTTATCTCCGAATATAAGTATATAATAATACATTTAATAATTATTATACATAATAGTAAAGCGATTCCACATTTGATTGTGCTAACATCAAACAAACACTAAATCATTCATTTTTCTGTAAGAGTATTTTATCAATGTCATGACGATAACTATACATTGAAAATTAAATCAATTGCAAGTAAAGTTCTTCAAAACGTTAAAGTCATTCAGCTCTATATTGCCAATGACTAAGATTTATGAAATGAAAATCAAATAATGTAAAAGTGGAAAGCTTATTCGAAAACTCAATTGAAATATATTGATTTTAACAGAAAGAAATAAAGGATTCATGCGGAACTCCAAGTAATTTAAAAAAGCATTTCGAAGATTTTGAAAGTTTTTAATTTTTCGAATGTAATTAAATATAAGCGTATAGAATATTCGTGAGTCATTTTAAAAATAACTGCACACGTTTCGAGAACGTACAAATGTAATATTAAAATAAAATTGATTGCGTAACTTTATAGATTATTGCAATCGCCTAATTGTGAAGCGTCTGACGACTTTCACGTGTATTTTAAACTTTTTCAAATCATAAAAGTTATTGCGTTATACTAAAAGAATTGAGTTGCCTTTTTCGAGGTCAAGTCAAAGGGTCCATATCCGAACACTTATAGAAGTGGATTAAGCTTAGTTCAGGATTCCACATTATTACAAGGAATTTTTTCAATTTCATTTTTGTTTTCCTCAACTAACCAAATAAAAAAGTGATATTTATAATTATAAATTATTATCCAGTTAAAAGTCAGTATCGGTGTGACATATAAGTAGTTGTCGAATAAACAATGCCATAGTTTAAGTCTATTAAGTAGTAAAAGGAAAAAATGGGTAAGACAATGTGTGATTAACAAAAGGTTGGTTCACAAAGTGGATACTCATTGCTCAGCTCGCTTATAAAGCACATTTGTGTATTAACAACTCTGTATATGCCACTTTTGCAAAAAAAGGATCTTTTCAATTCGGTATTCGTGCTTAAAATTAGCATAGGCTTTTCAATTATACATTTACTCTTTCAGAATATATACGAGACGAGGCTTAATCCGCGCTCGAGTTTGTCAGTAGTGCACCTCGTTAATGCAATTCTTCGGAAAGCAGCAATTCATTTTCCAAATAAAAAAAAAACGATGAAGAACGTCATACAACGCGACGATCCAGCATCGGTCGAGCAAAAAAAAAAGAAAGAGAGAGATAGAAGGAACAAGAAGAAAGATTCTAATTTTTGAAAAAAGTCAAGCACGGGCTGCATATAAGCGTTTGCGTATTATACAAATAAATGAATTCTCTTCTAATCTCTGTCCGAGTCGCGCGCACGATAGACGATCTTCCTCGCACACTTGCTCGCAGCTCTTTGTCTCTCTCTCTCTCGTTCTCCATGCCGACTCTCCGTTTCTACACGTATACCCGCACACCTCACCGACGCGCAGTCGCACACTGCGATACGCGATACTCGGCTCTCCCGTCCTTTTCGCACTCGTAGCCTTACCCTATACCGGCTACCCTCTCTTTCTCTCTCTCTCTCTCTCTCTCTCTCTCGGTCGGTCGGAGTCGGCGCAGAGAGCCGGAGCTCGGCGGCGCGACGGCGGCCTGTGCGGAGCGAGCAGCGGCGGCGGCTCACAGCAGTGCCCCCCAACTACGCAGTGGAACGTTCGCCCGCCGCGGTCGCACATGTGTGTTAACTCGCTAAGTAACTGCGCGGCGCCGTTGTTGAGCGCGGCCGCACCAGTTTACAATAACCCAGTGCGAAACCCCACGATTTCCGCTCAGCTCTTCTGCTCCGAGGCTCGAGGTATATAACCTCCAAGTGTCTCCTCCGCAGCGCGTGCGGACTGCGGTGTATCTATTAGTCCAAGTGTCGTCAGTCGTCGGTCGCGCTGTATTACGGCAGACGGAACCACTTCTTCGATTCTTCGCTTCTACATCGGCTCTCTTTTCTTCCGTATTTCCGTGCGTGTCGCCCAGTCGTGCAGAGCCTGACACTTGCACTCGGTCCGCTATACTTGCTGCTGCTGCGCCGCGCGCCGGCTTTTCGACCTTCGCCCACGGCTAACCTTGCACATGTATATATATATATATAATAAATAAATATATATATGCATCGCATGCAGCTGTGTGCAGTATCTGGTGCAGTCCAGTCCGTTTTCCTCTTCGATTGTGCAGTACTGCCACCGATTGTGTTTGCGGCCGGTGCACAGTGTGACTAGTGTGCCTACTGTGTAAGTAGAAGAGAGCGAGAGAGAGAGAGAGGGAAGCCGGCATCTGGTGTTTTTGTTATTGCCGCAGCAGTGTCCGCTAGGCGATTTAATTTTTTTTTCATTGGTGCGCGCGAGATGCGTACGAGTACGAGAAACGTGTGTGCTACTGCGGAGAATCCGCTCGGGCGCCCGGCAAGTGCGTATATACATGTGTGTGCCTGCCCGCATCGCGCGCCGATTCCAATGCCTTATAATATACTTGTTTACCTTCTTCAGTGGGCCTGTGAGCCACTGTCGTATCAAAGTTTAGTGCGCCTACAGTGGGATTAACCTAAAAGTGCGACTGACTCTCTACCTCTCTCTCTCTCTCTCTGTCTCCCTTTCTCTTGTGTACAGCACATTGGAATCGCGCGAGTGTGTAAGAGAGAGGGAATGGGAGGAGGCAGCAGCGGCAACGACGAAGACGGAGCCAAAAAATATCGCGCAGGGTGATCGCTGGAACGCGCTCAAATATCGACCGCGAGCCCTGCAGTCGACGGCGACGACGACGACGACGGCAGCCAGAGGCAGAGAGGAAGCTTCGAGAGAATGAGAGCTCCGTCCTCGTCGTCCTCGTCGGCGCGCGTTTCGCGCCCTCTCGATTCTCTTTCTCTGTCTCTCTCTCTCTCTCTCTCTTTCTGTCTGTCTGCCTTGGGGTATACGTGTGCAATGTATATATCTGTCGCGAGGCCGAATTTCCCGCCGGGAAAGCCGAAGCTGGGCCAACGATGCGCCGACACTGCAATTGGACTCTCTGTCTCTCTCTCTGTCTCTCTCTCTCTCTCTCGCTCTCGCTCTCTGTCTACAGTCGAGCGCCCCTCGAATCTTCCGCGCGATCCAAGCAATTTTTGAGGACAAGACGTTGTTGCGCAGTCCGTACAATCGTAAACGTGTGCAAATTTTTACTGCCGATACTTTTTAGCGACCAGGTGTATACATGGTAGAAAATTAAAGATGCGTGTAGCGGGGCACACGTCGTCTGCTGCAGTCAGCCGAGCGCACTTGGCCCCCGCGTCGTATATACGTGCCGATACGCGCGCGCGGGGATTTTCTCGATGCTTCGAACGGGGGAAACTCGGCGCTCTCTCGGGTGTATATATATGTATGTACGTATATCTGTAACGCCCGCGCTTCCTATATAGCCTCCGCTCTTGCCTCCGTGCTTCCTTCCTTTATCGTCGCTGGATTCGCCGAGGAACTTGTTCAAACGCTCTATGCCTGTTCTATAGCCCTCCTTTTTCGTTTGTCGATGCGCTTTCTGTTTGGTTGGGATTATTGAGCTTTCGACAGATGACTTTCCCAAAAGTAATGGTCTTTAACGCGGTTCTCGCGCTAATTCACCGGATATATATATATATACACTCCTGTAATTCGTTGATGCATGGTTTATTTAGTTGCGCCGAAACTATTGTACGGATGGAGCTGCTCGACCGAGAGACTTTAATTTTAATTAGCTGCTCCTTTATAATGAGATTTTTCAGAAAATAGCGGAGATCTCGCCATTTTTCGTGAAATGTGCCATTTGGAAAAGTGTATAAGTCACATATATATGTGTATACCTATAATCAAAAGAATAGCATTTTTTTTTTATTTGGCACGAGTTATATTTCCCAGAACGCAATCCGTATCTTGACACAGTAATCATTTTGCGGGAAAAGCTAACCATTTCGATTCGCCAATAGCCGTGATTTTCAATTTATAAAATATCCGAACGATCGAATATTTCCAATTTCGCGCAAAAACAAGTTAAGCGAATTCGCATTGGATATAGCCTTTCGCATTTCGAGACGACGGACACGAAAAAAAAATTCATAAACAAATAGAGAATATTGCGTTCGATTCGAATGTATGTACGGTGATAATTCACTTCGCTTACTTATGAACCCGCGGAACGCACGTGCGAGCAATAAAAAACAATTACGCGCCGCGCAGCTGCAGCCTGCGTTCGAAGAGTTGTATGCAACACTCGCGACTCTCAAGAAATCTATCAAAAAACAATAAGAAAAAAAAGAAGAACTCGAGATTCAGTCCGAAAAGCGAATGAATAGAGCGCGCGCGCACGGCTTTCGGAGCCGCATCCCATTTGCAAAACGTCAAGCAAACTATCGGATTAAAAGAGAAAGAGAGAGAGATGGAGGGAGAGAGAAAAAGAAAGCAGGCGAAAAAAAGGGCGCACATCGGTAGTTGCAAAAACACAACTTGTTCCCCGCGTTTGGCCGGCTGTTATATATATAGGGGAACCTGCTGCCGGAAGAAGAGGAAACGAGCCGACGTTCGCCCTCTCTTATATTCTCTCTCCGTTCTCACGTGCATTTTTAGCAGACCGGTTCTCTTTCTCTCTCTCTCCTCTGTTTTTTACACTCTCTTCGTCGTGGCTATTATTATTATTTCGCACCGGACCGTCTGTGCTCTCGTCGTCGTGCGAATATTTAATGCGCGCGCGCGTCACGGACTTCGTATTATACTTATATTGTGTGCGATCCGATAAGGAATTGTTTCTCGAGTATTGATGTACGATTACTTTTATTGTTTCTCTTAAAATGCAGCACTTTGGCGCTGCAGGGAGAGGCTTTAGCGTTGGCCGCGCCGACGAGCGATGACGCTGCGTTATGCAATATACGCGATATACCGCGGGTTATTTTCGTATACCATCGATTTGTTTTCGTCCGTATAGTCATTAGAGACACGGTTGATGGAGCCGATTGAAAAATACTTACGATCTCTTTCTGATTAGTGTGTTAATGTCTATTCTGGTGTGTGGAGCTGTTACTGTGGCTGAACTAAAATGGAGCTTACGTGATTCCTTTAAAATTTATTTTGATAATAAACGGTCTATAGTTTTGAATGAAGCTGCGTACGAAAAGTACATTGTCAATTGTGAATTTCGAATTTTAATAAACTGATTGCTTTAAGCTGTTTCCATGTGTGTAAAAGAAGATATTCTGATTGCAATCCTTTCCACGTCTCAGAACAGAAATGCTATCAATTTTCTTTTACTATAGTTATCTTGAAAAGTTAATTATAATAGAAACGTTTGGATTTGTAACTTATTTTTACTGGGAATTTATCATATGACATTTTTTCACTATTTTAAAGTGTGTAATTGACATCCTTTTAGGACATTTCCCATAGGGAGATTGACTATTGGTTATCAGTTGTAAACTTTTATGTATTCCAAGCTATTGAAATGAAATGTCAAAATGATAGAAATATTTTGAAACAATAATACATATGAAGTAAAGTTTAACTTTTACGCAAATAAAAATACTTTCAAAAACATCCATTTCCATGTTTCAATGTGAATTACGATAAAACGCTGGAGAGCTTTAAAAATTACAATAGATCTATAACAGAGGAATAACCCAGTGATTTAAGTCTTGCCGTCAGCTGTAAATTAGTTTCATCAGCTGCATTTTTACTCACTAAAATAATAAAAGTTTACGCTCATTTGTTTAATATGTCTAGCTCACGTTTCGTGTTTAAAATCCTTTAACAGAATGTTTCTTTTATACACATTTGGATTCACAGTCTATTACTTTTTCATAATAAAGAATAAATGATAGCGAATAAAGTATAATATTTGATACAATTTTGATTAATGGTGCATTTACGGAAACGTTTAAATTTCTCTGAAAAAAAAAGCAGACATTCATTTCTATTATTGTTGTTACTTATTAGTTTCAATTGTTCATTTTATCACGGTTCAAATAAAAGTATGCAGTTCCACGAATTTGAAAAATATTGCATTAATTACGTTTTCCACGCGCGCACCTCTTTCTAATTAGGTCAGAGTTTAATTTTTTATCGCCAAAAGGGTAATTTTTCAATTTTATAAAGGCTGGGTACAAACACAGTGGTGTTGAAAAAAAAACAAAGGGATGCGAATACGAAGTGCGGCAATGAAATTTTCAACAGGCGAACCAGGCGCATTTTTCGCGTTTCTGGCTATTGTCATATTTCACGTTGTTACGCGAGAACATTTTCAGCGCGCCGAGAGAAAAGCGTAAATAAAAGCGACTTAGAATATTGAACCAAATTAACTATGCATTCTAATGAAAAAAGATTGGTTTCGAATGATCTCAATGATTGAATAAATTAAAGACGTTCAATTATGCATAAAAACTAATTATTATACGCTTATTGATTATTCTATAGTTTCAAAGCCAATTTTATATAAAAATATTTTAAAAAACCAGTATATTATACCAGAATCTCGAAAAAGAATAGATAGGACTTTCGCGCACTAAAGGAATAAGATCTTATATACATATGCCACCAATGTTATTTCTTATTCCTTTAGCGTACGAAATAGGGAAAAAATTATTAAGGCTGGCGGTACTAACTTTAAAGATACTGTAATGCTAAACAAATATATCTATATTGTGGTACAGTCTGTGCAAAAGTGTATATGGCACTTCTTCTTTTTTTATATTTACATGATTTTTGCACTATTTATTTATATCTTAATATTTTATGTTACATAATTAAAAGACTTTATTCATAATGATGCAATTTAACAATGACTTATAGAAAGAAACGAACTTTTAGATCTTATGAGCTGGAGAACGTCCAGTAAAGCTAATCAACCGAATAATAATAAAATTATATTGAAATTCTCTCGTTCTTATTACATATCAAGAAACTTACATTTTATTTTTTTCAACAATAATATTCTAATTGTTCGCATGTGTAAAACTTTGCTGTATTTTTTACGCAATTTTAGATTTTGTGTAATTGTAATTATGAATATCGTAGACTTGGTGACTGCTAAACCGAATATTTCTATACACACGTTATGGCGACTATCAAGCTTGGAAATTCTGAATATTTCTGTTATTAAAACTAATGCAGTATTAGTGTATTCCTCTTTAATAATTTAGTAAAATTTTAACAAATATCGTATTGTTTATGATTCGATTGATGGATTGGGTATAATTAAGCGCTATTTTAGTAACTTCATTAAGTATTGTCAGGCTCAAAACCATGTGCTCTTATCGGCGTGTGACCTCTGACAGTATATTTAACACGATTATCATGTATCAGCGCAACCAATACAATTTAAGTACGTGGGCAACATAAAAATTATTAATTAATGCAATATATGAGCTTTAGCGATTCTTGAATTAACACATGTTAGGCAATACTGGAGTCAAATCACATTTTACTAATACCTTGAAATTGACCATGTCTTTGATCCGTAGAGTTATAAGGGAATCGGGTACCGTGTATAAACAAAAAAATTTTGTGTACTTAAATAAGAAATTTTTTCTTTTCATTTCAAGATGTTTTTTGGATTACGACTTTATTCATTTAACATAATCATAACTTTAGATAAATTAAAATTAAAAAAAAAAGACACCTTGCCAATGAAACAGCTGCACGAAAACTGCGAAAAAAAAGTTACACAAAATTTATCGAACATTTGCAGGAACGCAACTAACGTTGTTCATGTCTATACCCCTTAACTATCCACCCTCGATTTCACGAGTGTTTTTCTCACGCTCGTCCGCTAATATCGATCGTTGCTTCTCGCGAGATTGAACTCGAGACTTGACGTTCGCTCGACTCGCGATTTTCTGTGCAGCGCACACACACACACACACACACACATAGATCTTAGCTTTCGGCGCACTATGAAACCCCCTTGTAACCTTCGGAGCAAGGAGACCCATTCGTGATAGTTGGCGAGCAATTTCGATCGTGGATTCGCGAAACGAGACTGATCATGGTTAAAAAAGAAAAGAAGGAAGAAAAGAACGGCGAGTCGTAACAAAAATGAGCGGCGCAGACTCTTCCTCGATTCTTTCTTTCTCTTTCTCTGTCTCTCTCTTTCTCTCTCTCTCTCTCTTTCTCTACTTTCTTGTTCTCTTTACTTACGGAACCTTTCGTTACAGCTGGAGAGAATCAATTGGTGTGTAACAGTGTTTGCTGGTGCAGTGTATAGGAACGAGAGATTGGAAAAAATGTAACTGTAATGCCATAAGTCGAGGCAGGAGAAGTGTTATTATCGATATCGATATTTACTCCCCTCGATCGCGGTAAATCATGGCGAGTGAGTGACTGTGGCAAGCTTCACAGACTCTCTGCCAGTGACTTTTTCTTGTGAGGCTCTGTTGGGAGTTTGGGGGTTTTTTGAATGAACAGAGGAGAATACAAGCAGTCAAAATTCCATCCTGCGAAGTAAAAGAATCGGCCATGCTATTGGCAGGTTAGTATCTCAGTTCAGTTACAGCGATCTATTGGGTAAACTCAACTACTGAACGGCTATAAATTGTTGCATTTGTTGAATTTTGATTTTAATGCTTAAATATATTAATCGTATGTCCACAAAATAACATCTCCCAACTATATGATTTACTGAAGTTCCACGCATAAACAGTAACTTTTATTAATTTAACTTACATTGTTAAATAATATTTAGATAAATGAGACCCGACAGGTGTACATACATTTACAGAGATAGTTCGAGAGATAAAAAAATTGAAATTATGTTTTCAATTATACGATGAGTTGAACTGATTTGAATAAACTGATGTGAGTATACCTTTTTAAAAAATTGCGACATTTCTAGGACTTATTCGTATTTGAATGGAAAGTATATATGGGAGGGATGATAAATTTTGCATGCATAAATATGTGTAGTTAATTCTGACCACATCTTGCAATTTCAGTTTCTATGAATTGGTTTAATAAAGTTTAATGTTTTCAGTTTAATGTTTCTAAAGGTAGTAAGTACTTTGATGTTCTTAATTAATAAATTATTAATAAATAGACTATACATAAATTAGGTTTGTCTAGTTTAAGCCTAGAAATGGACATGCATAGTTTATATTTAATGTATACATAATGTGTACATAGACTCCACATCTGAGTAGCATAAAAACTAGAAAACGTGTAAATTAATTTGAGGCTATAAAATGATTGTAGCTTGTGTTCCGTGCACATCTTATGCACGTCGTATGCAATCAAGCCTTATTTAAGGAGGTTATCGTGATACAATTTTGCTCAAATGTTAATTTTATTTTAAAACAGCTTAAAAATTTGATTGTTTGCAGCTTTAACTCTACTACGTATTACACGACACTTCAAAATATAGTTTTTTACGTTATATTTTTTTTTAAAATTGAGATCAGCATTTATTTAGTTTGATATCAAGTTATTATATGTATACATAAGCTGACATTTTTGCATATAGAATATTACTGCGCTTAACGCAATATGATCATATAATTTATTATTAAAGATAAATGTAATTAATAATTAATGTGAATGATGAGATGATGAGTGGGAAAAAAAATAAAGAATATATCACTTTCATTCATAACACCTCGATGGAAAAAGAGTCCATCTCAACTTTTCCGAGCAAAAAAGTACTTTACGGGTGTTTTATAAAGAAGAAACATAATATATTTATTATATTTATTGTATAAAATATTTATTTACTAACATTGATATGCAAAAATTTACAATGCAGACAATCGTACATAAATATCAATATAAATAAACAGTTGTACACAGTTGTTCAACTTCTATTATCTGCTTTAACATTGATTACACATTTCTGGCCAAACCTTCATCGAGCTACGGGCTCCTCCTTTATGTACACTTCTGACCGTATCTGCGCGCAATCGCAACATTTTAATTTGCGTTTACTTTCATTGCATTATATATAAAATATTTAACCAGTAGAATCCAAATCTAAGCGTTTCTCCAATTTCCGACAATCCAATTTACTTAATTTATTCATTATCGGATCCAAATCGAAATGAGCGAATAGGAACAAAGACTTTAATTGGCAGTAAAAATTTCGTGGTAATATACACTTTATGTAATGGCACGCATAAGGATTGAGAGGGCAATTTCTCCTCTCGCGTACACAATGTTTACGGAGGCGCTTAATAAAGTAAAAGAGCGCTTCGTCATGGATATTTTCGCAAGGTGATTTAATTGCCGGCGTCGTCGCTCGCTCGCACCTCGTATACGCACAAAATCACAGAGCATAGCCGAGCGCATACATGTGTGTGCGGGGCTGCAAAAACTTTATGTGGGTGATGCGGGATACTTACTTGGTTGGAGTCTGGCGCGACTCGCGCTCGCTCCTTGAATCTGGTTTCATTCCCAATTACAATATTTTAGCGTCGCTGATGGAGAAAATGTCCGGATGATGATGCGGATCGTATTAGGCGAGAAAAGCGTCTGATTTATTGGCTTTGTTATTGTGAAAAACGAGAGGAGTGGAATATGTTCTTGAATGTGATGAAAGTACTGTATGTACACAAATACTGCATTTTGACCGATTGCTTGTTTGCAGGTACATCGATTTTTAGGCGATGCGTAATCCTTCGCGCCAAATACGTTGAATTGAATACCGAAAACGAAACTTCGATATTCAATGTGCACTTCAATTTCCATATACGAGCTAAAATGCATTCAAAGGCTTCGCAATCGATACCCGAAACCATTTTAATCAACTTATTCTCATTAATAATAATACCGAACGGATCAGCTTACACGATTGATCATCTGTATAACTAACCGGAATGATTTCGTATGCATAATATATCATCGGAATTTGAGGGTAAAAAAGTCAATGTTGTTCTTTACTCCGCTTGATTACAACTAATCTAACAGTGAAAGCGATATAATCGAGGATACCTCTCCCATGGTTTCCTCCGCGATATTTGGCTTCACCCACGCCATCCAACTCCCTAAACATTATAGCAGTCCACCCCGTATAACCTCTCAATTTCCATTCTTCTCAAATCACACACAGAGCACAAAGAACAAGCGAAGCTTATTGGTCTTCGAGGAAAGTCCTTATAAAACTGTCGAAACAAACGCGCTCGATAGTGGGTGCATACATATATGTATATCTCGGCGTAATCTCTTTCAAGAGTCCATTTCTCATCGGTCCCCAAACAAGCCCTGATCTCGATCTCGCAGAGCCAGCAAAAAAGAGTTCCACATAACAACCAAGAATTACGCTATAAATACGAAATAAAAAGAAAAAGATAGCCAGGTACATACGCTCGCTTTCGTTACATCAACATTTTTCGCCTCTCCCGTGTACACACACACACACGCACACACACACAGAGAGAGAGAGAGAGACATGCGCGTGTATATCCAGAGTGAGAGTGCGAAAGGGGATTGCTCAGGAAAGGAGCGACTACGACGACGACGACGGTGTGACGGCTCATTTCGACAGGAAACAATTCGGTCAGGGACGACCCATTGAGAGTGTGGCGGAGCAACCGAGAGAGATGGAGCACACACTGCAGTTCGTGTCTCTCTGTGTCTCTCTGTGTCCCTGTCTCTGTGTGTGTGTAGTCAGGGATTCTCTCCCCCGTTTTGCGGCCTGGAACCGAGCGCGCAAAGCATCCGCATGTTGATCCATAATGCGGCCTAGATTTCCGAACTGGCCAGCCATCGCTCTCCCGACTCTCTCTCTCTCTTAGTCGGCTACTAGTCCTACTATACCGGCTTATGTACCCTCTGTCTGTCTGTCTGCCTGTGTGTCTCTTTGGGTGATCTGTCACGGGGACGGTAGCACACGTGCAGCGCCGCCGCCACTTCCTTATCGCGGATATCTATGCGAATTCAACGTGTAGGCACTTATGCTAACGCGTGTTGCTGCTGTTATATGTGTGTTGTGCGCGTGTATTTGTGTACGTCTTGGGCTATTTTCAATATCGGAATTGCGAAACGCGCTCGAGTGCGGAGAGAGAGAGAGAGAGAGAGAGAGAGAGAGAGAGAGAGAGAGAGAAATCATTGTGGCCTCGCTATTCATCGAACGACGATTTGCACCGTCACTTGTGTGCGTGC